>CM053028.1:520650197-520668612 GCA_028564925.1 Lithobates sylvaticus | reverse complement strand
CCTTAGTCGTTGGCTGAGTAACAGGAATTACCTCAGGCCACATTGAATGGGCGTCCACTATGATCAAGAAGGTATGTCCTCTGATCGGGCCTGCAAAGTCCAAGTGTAGGCGAAACCAAGGAACCGTGGGCCAAGTCCAGGGCTGGACGCACCCTCGAGGAGGGTCTTTTGCCGTTTGTGCACATCCAGCACAAGCATTCACATATGTCGTGATATCTGAGTCTAGGTTTGGCCACCACACATAGCCTCGGGCCTTTTGTTTCATACGTGTGCCCCCGGGATGACCAGTATGTAGCAAGTCCAGAATATGTCTCCGGAGGGTCTGTGGAATGATCACTCGGTCTCCCCATAAAACACAGTTGCCAGCTACAGTTAATTCCATACGCCTACGGAAATAAGGTTCATAATCCTGTGTGACGGTTGCAGGCCAACCGGACCGTACCCAGGAGAGTATTGTTTTCAGAAAGGTATCCTTGGCTGTATGGGCTGCTATCTCCCCAGAAGACAAGAAGGACAGGTTGGTGTAACGACAACTCTTGACCGGTGGAGAAGAGTCCATCGACCTCCCTGTCAGTCGGGACATTGCGTCCGCATTAGCATTGGCATCATGACCACGATACTGGATTTTGTAGCTGTATGCTCCCAAGAATAGGGCATAGCGTTGGAGGCGGGCCGCAGTAGTCTGAGAGATGCCTTTGTCAGGGCTAAAGATCTGAAGGAGTGGTTTATGGTCTGTCAGTATGGTGAATTCCCTACCATACAGGTAAAGATGAAACTTCTTAATTGCCCATATCAGTGCAAGAGCCTCTTTGTCAATGTGTGAGTAATTGCTTTCTGCTTTTGTCAAAGACCTGGAGGCAAATGCCACTGGTTTTTCTGACCCATCTGGTAAGATGTGAGATAGTACAGCTCCCAGACCATAGGGTGAGGCATCACAAGCCAAGGTGAGAGGCTTCTGGAGGTCATAGTGCACGAGCATGCGTGACGCCAACAGCTTCCGCTTAGAGACTTCGAAAGCATGTTGGCATGCAGCTGACCAGTCCCATCTGGAGTGTTTCTCCAAAAGCTTGTTCAACGGAAACAAGGTGTGTGCCAGATCTGGCAGGAATTTGTGGTAATAGTTCAGCTAGCCAAGGTATGATCGCAGCTGCTGGACGTTGGTTGGGGCAGGAGCTTTGACTAAAGCATCAACCTTAGCTTCCGTGGTGTGTATACCCTCTGCATCCACAAGGTGGCCACAAAACTCCAATTTAGGCACCATGAATTGGCATTTCGCCAAGTTCACTTTCAGACCCTGCTCTTGGAGTCTCGCCAACACAAGCTCCACGTTCCGCTTGTGTTCCTGGTCCGTCCGTCCCGTGATGAGCATGTCATCTAGCAGGCACTGCGTGAAAGGAATTGTCCGCCAAAATCTCATCCATTTTTCGTTGCCAAATGGCTGGGGCAGAGGCTACACCAAACACCATCCGATTGTACTCATACAGCCCCTTGTGGGTGTTGATGGTCAGAAACTTGCGGGAAGAAGGATGGACCTCAAACAGTAAATATGCTTGTTTGAGATCAAGCTTAGTGAACTTTTGACCCCCTGCAAGAGAGGCAAAAATGTCATCTACTCTGGGTAGAGGATACTGGTCTATTTCCAGTTGGGAGTTCAGTGCCATGCGGAAATCGCCACAAATGCGTAAGTCCCCATTCGCTTTCTTTACTGGTACAACCGGTGATGCCCACTCGCTGTGCTCTACCTTTGAGATGACACCTTGTTCCTCCAGCCGACTTAGTTCTGCTTCCACTCCTGCTCGGAGTGCGAAAGGTACTGTCCGAGCTTTGAAGAACTTAGGCTGAGCGTTGGGTTTCAGCTTGAGTCTCACACAGTCATGCTTTATTTTCCCCAACTGGTCATCAAAGATCTTTGGGAACCGCTGCTTCAGGGACACCACCCATCTCTCATTATATCCTAATGGAATTGTAACAGTGTTACAGGGATTTATGGCGATGTCTGGCATACCAAAGTGAGCAATCCAGTCTCTCCCAAAGAGAGGGGGTCCCCCATTTTCTAGGATATATAATGGCAGTCTCTTTGTCTGACCCTTGTACAATACGTGTACTTTCGCGTAACCCAGTGGGTGGAGTATCTGCTTTGAGTATGTCTGCAGTTTGATTGGTGTTGGGCGGACAGTTGTTTGGCTCTGAAGTTGTCTCCATTGTTTCTGAGTGATAACTGAAACTGCTGCTCCTGTGTCTACATCAATCTTGAGTTTCTTTCCCTCAATGGTTACCTCTACAGTCATTGCGGAGGGTGCTGAATGCATATGATGTATGTCTAATCTGTGGAGCACTTCCTCATCCTCTGACTCAGATGATGAAGTATATCTTCCCACCATATATGTCTTTGTCTTGGGGTTCAGAGGTTGTTTATCTCGCACCTTTCCGCTACGGCAAACTCGTTTCAGATGGCCTGTTTTACCACAATTTTGACAGGTCTGATCCTTAAACCGGCAGACTTTATGATCATGGTCTGTATTCCCACAACGGTAGCAAGCTGACTCCCGACTTGGTGGGGTCTATTTTTCCAGTTTGCGACTGTGGGCTTGACTGCTGTCCTGAAAACTTCCTGTTTCACCTCTTTCCTCCTGCCCTGGGGGTTCAATTCCTCTGTATCTTTCACAGCCATTTCCATCACTGAAGCTATTTCAATTGCCTTTGTAAGGGTAAGGTCTTTCTCTGTTAGCAGTCTCTTTTGGCTAGACTCACTGTTCAGTACCATGACAAACTTATCTCTCAGTGCAGTAGGTAGGTACTCCCCAAAAGAACAGGTAGAGGCTAGTCTGCGGAGGGCGAGCACATAAGCTTTAATTTCTTCACCTGGCTGCTGCTGCCTCTGATAAAACCGAAATCTTTCTGCAATCTCTAGTGGTTTAGGCTGGAAGTGATCCTCTAACAGTGTCAGGAGCTCTGCCAAGGTCTTAGTTGCTGGCTTTACAGGGGAAAGCAGATCTCTAAGAGTGTCATATGTCTTAGCACCAACCACTGTCAGAAATACTGCTACTTGCCTGTAATCTGGGATGGCATTTGCACTGAAATACTGTTCCAGTCTCTCAACCCAGGAACTCCAGGATGTCTGTTCTCCATCAAATTCACTTAATGTCCCGATTAATGCCATTGTCTTGCTGGGATCTGTGATTGCTTTTTATCCAGGTGACAATCCACACTGCCTTTGTCTCTCTCTCAGACTGATAGACACTTTGTAAATCCCATCCTCGTCGCCACTGTTATATCCTCTGAGTTGTGAGAGACACAAGACTCTGGTCTGGGACAATGGATGTTTATTTCAGTACTCACTGTACACTGCAACATGCATCTCAGGACAGTACATCTCATTATGCTTCCTTACATGTGCTCTAAGATGGCTACTATGCCCCTTGACCCTTGTCATCACTCCTGGGTGGAGCCAGCCTTAAAGTGACAGTACATGTGGAACCCTTCAGGTATAACAATAACGTTTCCTATTGCTGGGTGGAGGCTTGAGAGAATTTGGAATTCTGCCAGGTCTGCTGAAGGAGAATGTTAGGAAAGGCGGTCACAACAGAAACATAAATACTGTCTGACTGTGTATAAGGGAAAAGTCTTCTCTGCACAGACACGGAAGAGAGGGGGACACGATAAACATACAGAACTGTGAGTATTGGAAAAATTGTAAAAGTTGTTTAGCTTTAAACTTTTTACAATAAAGACATGGTTTACCTTTACCAAAAATCTGAATATACAAATGTAAGGCATCTGTATATAAAATAAATGGTGTAACTTAACCACTTAAGCCCGGACCAATTTGCAGCCAAATGACCAGGCCCCTTTTTGCAATTCGCACTGCGTCGTTTTAACTGACAAATTGCGCGGTCGTGCAACGTGGCTCCAAAACAAAAGTGGCGACCTTTTTTTCCCATAAATAGAGCTTTCTTTTGGTGGTATTTGATCACCTCTGCGGTTTTTATTTTTGCGCTATAAACAAAAATAGAGCGCCAATTTTGAAAAAAATGCAATATTTTTTTACTTTTTGCTATAATAATATCCCCAAAAATATATAAAAAAACATTTTTTTTCCTCATTTTAGGCCGATACGTATTCTTCTACATATTTTTGGTAAAAAAAAATTGCAATTAGCGATTCATGATTTGTTTGCGCAAAAGTTATAGCGTTTACAAAATAGTGGATAGTTTTATGGCATTTTTATTAATATTTTTTTTTACTAGTAAATGGCAGCGATCAGCGATTTTTATTGTGACTGTGACATTATGGCGACACATCAGACATTTTTGACACATTTTTGGGACCATTGTCATTTATACAGCAAACAGTGCTATTTAAATGCAGTGATTCCTGTGTAAATGACACGGGCAGTGAAGGAGTTAATCACTAGGGGCGGGGAGGGGTTAAGTTAGCCCTGTGTGTGTTTTCTAACTGTCTGGGGGCGTGGCTTGGCGTCTGACGTCACTGATCGTCTTTACCTATGACAGGGAACAGACGATTAGTGACAGTGTCACTAGGAAGCATGGGGAGAAGTTTGTTTACACATACCTCTCCCTATTCTTCAGCTCTGTGACCCGATCGTGGGACACCAGCGGCGATCGTGTCCGCTGGTCCCGTGGCTGCGGTCACGAAGCTCAAGACTGGGTCACGTCCCGCGGCTGGGCTCTTAAAGGGCAACGAACCTGTACGTTGATGTGCCCGGCCATGCCATTCTGCCAACGTATATGTGCAGGAGGTGGTCCTTAAGCGGTTAACCACTTAAGACGGCTACAGCATGGGCTTAGTTTGCCGGGAGGGAGTCCATGTCCTTCAGATTCAACTAATCACAGATTGGGGTAAAGGGCCAATCACAGCGGCTATTTGCCACGTGATTAGCTGTGTCCAAATCCTATGTGGATTACTATGATTACAAGCACTGTGCTGACCCTTTGGTCAAAAAAATATAACATGTTATAATGTTTGAGATTCGCAATCCAATTTTCTCTACATAAGTAAGACAATGGGTTAAAATGTATGCATAGTCAAACATTTTTTTCCCTTCCCTTTTTAGAGTAGAGAAGGGTTAAAAACCCTGTCAGTTTATTTTTTGTTTCATAGCTAGTAAGGTTGAATAAAGACACCAGTCCAACCTGAGCGAGTGTCTACAACTGTCCCTATCCCTGTACATTGCACACTCACATTGGTCCCTACCCTCAAGGAGCCCACAATCCAAGTCCCCATTCATATACTAGGGCCAATTTTGGACAGAAGCCAATTAACCTACCTGCATGTCTTTGGATTGTGGGAGGAAACCAGAGTACCCGGAGGAAACCCACGCAGGCACAGGGAGAACATGCAAACTCCAGGCAGGTAGTGTCATGGGATTTGAACCAGCTACCCTTCTTACTGCTAGGTGAGAGTGCTAACCACTACACCCCTGTGATGCCAGTTTAGTTCCTCTCCGGGAGATTTTTCTTCACTTTCTGCTCAAGAGATGCAATAGGAAGAGTTATGCCATGTACACACGATCGGAATTCTCGTCGGAAAAAGCTCTGATGGTTTTCCGGACGGAATTCCGCTCAAACTCTCTTGCCTACACACGGTCACACCAAATTCCGACGGTCAAGAACGCGGTGAGGTACAACACTACAACGAGCCGAGTTCAATGCTTCTGAGCATTCATTGAATTGTTTCAGAGCATGCGTAGGAATTGTGTGCGTCAGAATTGCTACAGACGATCGGAAACCTTTTCCGTCGGAAAAATTGAGAACATGCTCTTAATTTTTTGCTGTCGGAAATTCGGCCAGCAAAATTCCGATGGAGCCTACACACGGTTGCATTTTCCGATGAAAAGCTCTCATCTGTCTTTTTCTGTCCGGAATACCGATCGTGTGTACGCGGCATTAAGGAGATCTCTACAGTGTCAGGGGGAATCCTATGTTAGACAGATGAGACTGGAATAGGTGCCTCCATTGGAAGAATAACCTTCATCTCTTCTTCTAGTGACTTCTCTAAAATGTTACATTTCCATTTTCTTCTGTTTTAGTGACAGTGGTCACCAAGACATACAAAGAGGGCATATCTACACTCGAATACAGACAGCTATAAACTAAACAAATATGACATCCTAATTATTGTCTTCTTCATTTAGTCTTGTGTTTTTGTTTTCCTTTCCTTAGATATCACTGGCAACATATTTTCCATGGACCTTATCACAATCCTTCTATCTGTCGTGGTTGTCCTCGTCTTGGCCAATGTTTATAACTACAAGAGGAGACCTAAACACAAGAATTTACCTCCTGGGCCCAAACCTTTACCCATCATTGGAAATCTGCACTTGCTTGTCAAGAATGACCCTTACAAATTATTTATGGAGGTAATACAGACATATTCTCTTGCGGTTAAGGCATACTTTGATATGTTTTTTTTAAAGACCAGTATCAGTATTAACATGGAGCATTTGGTTGGCATTTCGTCCACCTTTTGAACATGCCCCGCAGTGCTAAATTAAATTAAAGTTCATAAAGACTCAATTTGAAATATTAATCTGGGCCTCCCTTTGAATTTGGATCTTTTATCTGTAAGCCCACTTGTTATAGTGCCACATGGTCAATTTGTCTTTGACAGGAACTTCAGTACAGTCTTCTGTACTTGCAAGCTCTATCTAGAACAGCAACATTAACTTCCTGTTTTCTATCGCTTTTTACCAATTCCTGAGTTTCTCCTGTTTGGGCATCCCCAGCAACATTTGTACATTTTTTTTTTTGTAACATTTTTAACAAGGGGTCCCCCAGATCCAGGCCCCCCTATGTGAATTGGAAACAGGTACATTGTACCCCTGCCAAGTCACTAAAAAAACTGTCAAAAAATAGTAAAAATGACAAAAATGCCCGCGATGTAAATCCATCTCATGCCACCCGACGGACCGAAAAAGGAAAAAAAAAAGCCACAGCAGCGCCGCCTCCATGGGAGGCTCCAGCCAAGTGACGCTTCTTCTCTTTGACAGCTGTTATATAGCTGAGGGCGGGGCCACTCAGTGACGTAAATGGGTGACCCCGCCCTCACCTCCAGTTGAATTAATTAATTAATTGCAAGGAATTTAGCAATGGAATGTTCTTTTAGGTTCAACAAATGCATACAGATGTAGCCCTTGGTCCACAGCTCTGCCCTGTTTGGCAGCAGGGACTGGACTACTGTTGCTGCTGCCCTGCACTTCCTTTCGACCTCTCAAGTTGTTAAGCACAGAAGCGTCTGTGGGCAGAGAGAGACAGGGGCAGTGGCAGGATGGTATGCAGCCACAGAGAGCTGTAGGAAAGTCATGCCTGCTGCTCAGGATCACAGAGAGGAAGAGAAAATTGAGCTATTGTGGAAAGGAAAGAGCCTGCTGGGTGCAACTATTTCTTGTTGGAGATGTAGGTAATAGACATACTGAACTTGTGAGGGACTACATATCTCAACATGACCAAGGTTATGTGGGGAGAAAAGTAAGGTCTGTTCATAGGATTGAAGCAGATGTTGTGAGGACATTGTAGGAGACTGACTATACTACAAACTGTACAGAACGTTTTGCCAACACGTCAGGGGTGCAGAGAGGCAGAGTCGTGGACATCTCCTGGTACATGAGAATGCCACTGTCACTGGACGTTGTTGCCGCCATATTGCTGGGGAGAATGCCACTGTGACAGAACAGTGCTTCCACTTGGTTGTTGGGGAGAACGCTGTTGACACTGACTTCGCTGAGCCACTGAAGGACAACAGAGGAAGACCAGTTGTTAACCCAAGAGTATGAGAGGCCGTTGGCCAAAACCTACTGCAGGGCCCTCTATAGTATAGAGTTTAGGAATCACTCTTTGGCTTACCACTAACTGTATTATTTGAGGGATTGCTTTTATCTCTCTGTTGTATGTATGTATGTATGTATATGTGTGTGTATAGATATAGGTATAGATATAAATAGATTTAGTATCTCACAAAAGTGAGTACACCCCTCACATTTTAGTAAATATGTTATTATATCTTTTCATGTGACAACACTGAAGAAATTACACTTTGCTACACTGTAGTGAGTGTACAGCTTATATAACAGTGTAAATTGGCAACAAAATCGCTGGCAACAAAAGTGAGTACACACCTAAGTGAAAATATCCAAATTGGGGCCCAATTAGCCATTTTTCCCTCCCAGGTGTCATGTGACTCGTTAAGTGTTACAAGGTCTCAGGTGTGAATGGGGAGCAGGTGTGTTAAATTTGGTACTATCGCTCTCACTCTCTCATACTGGTCACTGTAAGTTCAACATGGCACCTCATGGCAAATAACTCTCTGAGGATCTGGATAAAAGAATTGTTGCTCTACATAAAGATGGCCCAGGCTATAAGAAGATTGCCAAGACCCTGAAACAGAGCTGCAGCATGGTGACCAAGAAAATACAGTGGTTTAACAGGACAGGTTCCACTCAGAACAGGCCTTGCGATGGTCGACCAAAGAAGTTCAGTGCATGTGCTCAGCGTCATATCCAGAGGTTGCCTTTGGAGAATTGATGTATGAGTGCTGCCAGCATTTCTGCAGAGGATGAAGATGTGGGGGTTAGCTTATCAGTGCTCAGACTATACGCCGCACACTGCATCAAATTGGTCTGCATTGCTGTTGTCCCAGAAGGAAGCCTCGTCTAAAGATGATGTACAAGAAAGCCTGCAAACAGTATGCTAAAGATAAGCAGACTAAGGACATGGATTACTGGAACCATGTCCTGTGGTCAGATGAGACCAAGATAAACCTATTTGGTTCAGATGGTGTCAAGCGTGTGTGGTAACGACCAGATGAGGAGTAAAGACAAGTGTTTCTTGCCTACAGTTATGTATGGTAGTGGGGGTGGCATGGTCTGGGGCTGCACGAGTGCTGCTGGCACTGGGGAGCTACAGTTCATTTGAGGGAACCATGAATGCCAACATGTACTGTGACATACTGAAGCAGAGCGTGATCCCCTTCCTTCACAGACTGGGCCGCAGGGCAGTATTTCAACATGATAAGGACCCCAAACATACCTCCAAGAGTGACCACTGCCTTGCTAAAAAAGCCATAAAGTTGATGGACTGGCCAAGCATGTCTCCAGACCCTATTGAGCATTTGTGGGGCTTCCTCAAATGGAAGGTGGAGGAGCACAAGGTGTCTAACATCCACCAGCTCCATGATGTCATCATGGAGGAGTGGATGAGGACTACAGTGGCAACCTGTGAAGCTCTGTTAAACTCCATGCTCAATAGGGTTAAGACAGTGCTGGAAAATAATGGTGGCCACACAAAATATTGTCACTTAGGGGTGTACTCATTTTTGTTGCTAGCGGTTTAGACATTAATGGCTTTGTGTTGAGTTATTTTGAGGGACAGCAAATTTACACTGTTTACAAGCTGTACACTCACTACTATACATTGTAGTGTAATTTCTTCAGTGTTGTGACATGAAAAGATGTGATAAGATATTTAAAAAAACGTGAGGGTGTACTCACTTTTGTGAGATATCGTGTATATACATATTTACAATAAGCATCTCCTCTTAAACCTGTGGCTACAGGCTCTGGAAATAGGGGACCTGAATAAATGGCAGCTCCTTCAGGGATAAATGATATGCAGACATCAAAGGATGAAAAATGCTTTTTTAATGCTAAAAAGACCATTAATTATATCTTCTACTGTATGTTGCATTTACAGCTATCTAAAAAGTATGGCACAGTATTAACTTTCTATTACGGAAGGGAAAAAGGTATCTTCTTGTTTGGCTATGACACTGTTAAAGATGCTCTACACAACCATGGCGAAGCATTTTCCAACAGACCAAAGCTGATGTTACTTTCTAAATCAACAAAAGACAATGGTAACAACTTTTTTTTTAATTTAAATAGCAAACAATATGGTTCATGTACAGTTTTTGAGTTGTACTTGTTCTCTGTTATACTCTATTCAATACAATAGGTGCAAAAAAACTGGCTGTTGATCCTGCCAGAAATACAGAAGGATGATAACTATCTGTGCTCACTGTTATCAGTTGACAATGTTCTCAACTATCTCTGTGTACTACAGAACACCTTCCCCATGTTGTAAAGGGATGCAGGGGGTGGGTAACTTTAATCCTGTCCTAGGGTCATAACACCCTTCTCTCCAAAGATATGGTACAGAAAGTGAGCATTTTAACCATATGGGTTTGTGTTGCTGGCAGAATTACCAGGTAAAAATTGCAATTGCGTGGCCATGCAACACTGTACCCAAACTAAATTTGTATCATTTGTGTTGAGACCGACATTTTTCTTTTGGTGGTATTTAATCACCACAGTTTTATTTTTTGCTAAACAAAATAAAAAGACCAACATTTTTGAAGAAAAAACATTTTTTTTCTTAGTTTCTGATTATAAAATGTAGTAAATAAGTAATTTTTCTTCTTCACTGATGTGCACCGATATGCTGCACCGATGAGGTGGCACTGATGAGGGTGCACTGATGAGGCTGCAATGATATGTGGCACTAATGGGCATAGATAGGCGGCAATGATAGGTGGGCACTGATGGGCTCTGGTAGGCGGCACTGATAGGTGGTACTGATTGGCACAGACTGGCAGCATTGGTGGGTACTGTTGCTGCACTGATCAGTGCCCTGATTGTCAGTGCAGATGTCCCCTGTGTGGATTTGCTGGTTTTTGACTCCTCTACTCAGGTCCTGTGATGATTTTGATAAATCATGAATCTTGTGTGAAACGCATCAACCTTTTTGTCCCTTTAGTATTGGTTGATTTTATGGACTTTTTGTTTACAGCAATTTCTGCATGATTTGAGAGTGCAACCATCTGATTATTTGGTCTACTAACCTGTAAATCCTGTTTACATCCGTGATCAGCTGTGATTGGACAAGATGGTAAAGAGCCCCCCGTGTTTGACTTTTCACCCTGATCTGTTCAGATGTAGCGATCACAGATCACTGCCGATGTGCACTGCAGGGGGTGCGCAGGGGGTGCACAGGCAGTGCGGGCATGGGAGGACATCATATGATGGCTTCCCGTCAAAGTGTGGCCACACTGTAGCCATCATTTGGCTATTGCGCGGTCACAAAAGGGGTTAAGGAATTCATGTTTTCTGCGTGCAATGAAAAATTGAGGTCCAAAGATCAGATAAAGTAAACACTAGGAACCATTTCCTATTTTTATCAATAGCCCCAGATCTGTATTGTGGGCAAAATTTATATCTGAGGCGTATATTTGTTGACACCAAAAAATGACATTCTTTCTGTTTTTAGGTGTTTTTTTTTTTTCTAACGGTGAGAACTGGAAGACAATGAGAAGATTTGCTCTTTCGACACTTCGAGATTACGGGATGGGGAAAAAAGCTATAGAAGACAAGATTAGTGAAGAAGCCGAATGTTTAGTGCAGACAATTAAGTCTTATGGAGGTGATTGTTTTGATGTTTCTGAGTCTTCTTTACTATTCATTTTATGTTCTGTGAGACATTTGATTACATTTTACCTACTGTTTTTTTGTTTTGTTTTTTACTTTTTTTTGCAAATGTATCCACCTTTTGTTATTGGAATGACCTTACAGGTTTCTCCTTAATGGCCATTTCCATGTGTTCCTATATGGGCAGATCAGGTTGTCTTTCTCTTCTCATTCTTGGGCATGTTTTTCTATGATCGCCATATCTGACACATATGGGTGTTTGAACCCACCCCATAATGCTCATTATGTGAAGAACACTAGAAGTGTCTGTACTAGACATGTGCACAACAAAAAAATTTGTTTATTTTCGATTAGTTTTTTCGTTTCCGAAAAAAATTCGTTTATTTTCGTTTTCATTTTTTTCGTTTCCGTTGATTTGTAACGATTAGTACAATCGTAAGTCATCGGTGTTCATATTCGTAACGATTCGTACATTCGTAAGAGTTATTTTTTCGTTGATTCGTTTTTCGTTAGTTAAATTTTCGGACGCAATCGTATTTATTCGTACATTCGTAATATTCTTAGATTCGTAATCGGAGCATAATTTCATAATTTTATGTAATGTGTATGCTATAATTACATTTTAATAATTTACGAATCTAAAAAAAAAAAAAGTAACGAATCGAAAAAAAAAGTTACGAATAAAAAAAAAAAAGTTACGAAAATCGAAAAAAAAGTTACGAATGTATGAATTTTAAGCACGTTAAGCAGCACCATTGTAAGGGACACAGAAAAATTACCAATTCAACAAAAAAAAAGTTACGAATGTACGAATTTTTTCGTTCGTTTCGTTTTTTCGGATTTTCTTCATTAGTACATTCGTTGTTTCTAATTTGTTTTTTTCGGATTTTCGTTGTTTTTCGGATTCGTTCGATTCGAATGATTTCGTTAATCGGATTCGTACGATTCGAACAATTCGTTCATTCGAACGAAAACGAACGAACTAAAATAACGAAAAATAAAAAAACAAAAAACAAAACGAAAAAAACGAAACTAATTGCACATGTACAAAAACAATATGCACATAGAGTGGGCATGCAGCGGGCGCAGTTCTGGGAGGATAGCCATAGACGCCCTCCCAGAATTGGATGACCTCACTATAGCCGTCATTCGGCTATAGCGTCATCGGCAAGTGGTTAAAGGTCTGTTTATCAAAATTTTTACGCAAGCTCCTCAGATTTTCAGTAGAAGGTTTGATCCAAAAGTCACACACTTTTTCAAACAGGGTTCAGTGAGAAAAATATGTGCATTTTGGATGATGCTGTTTGAATTCTGGATGACAACATTAATAATTAGACGTAGTCTATTTTTTATTTTTTTATGTATTTCCCCCAGGGTGAGTTCTGTTTCTCTTTCTTTTCAATTTTTTTATTAGAACAAAATACAGAGTACAACAAGAAGTAGTCATAAACAGTGAATAAACATCATTCACAATGCATACAAAGTATAACCATTTCAAAGCATCAGAGAAAAAGTAACATAAGTGCTATTATTGATTGCTGATAGATAAGTGAGGTACATTATCACAATGGGGTCGGCATGTATCAGCAGGGGAGGTCCTAGAACTACGACGGCAGGGAATATCAGTCGTTTGAAGCAGGTTCCTAGGTATCTACTAAGTGGAATCATAGCCATAGAGGCTTGTTCTTGTTGGAGAGGTAATTGAACAGAGGTTCAGGTAGGATTTGTGAAGAAAGGAAGGAGGAACAGGGAGGGGAAAGGCAGTAAGGAGAGAGAGGAGAGGGAGGAGGAGCATGAGGGAGGGGAGGGGATCGGTGCCGGCAAGGCTGCGGTGTGGTCGAGGGAGCCACTATATATAATGGTAGGGGTAAGTAGAAAATCATGGGGTAAGGAGATTGTGATCAAAATCTGGGGGCAAAAAGTTGTCCACCCAGGGGGTCCATATTCTAGGTGAGTTCTGTTTCTTATTGCTATGTAATCATGCTTTTTTCTTTCTCTTTTCTTTTCTTTATTTTTTTTTTTTTTTATTTCAGGTAAACCTTTTGATAATCTGACAACCCTTAATGCTGCAGTGACCAATATAATCGTCTCCATACTACTTGGTCATCGATTCAGTTATGATGACCCCACTATACTGAGACTCATGGGTTTGATTAATGAAAACTCAAAGCTTATGGTTTCCCTTGCGGGCATGGTAAGTTGCTTTGTGAACTCTGAAATAAAGTGAATAACTTGTGCACTACTCTGTGTGTAAGAAAATAAAAAATTAGTGAATAAATTGTCAGACAAAATAGAGTGTTAACAAATAATGTATCTAATATTAAGTGGATAAAGCTGCCATGCCCTGCAGTGTCACCACATACAGTGCCTTGAAAAAGTATTCATACCCCTTGACATTTTCCATATTTTCTCATGTTACAACTAAAAACGTAAATGTATATTTTATTTAATTTTATGTGATAGACCAACACAAAGTAGTACATAATTGTGAAGTGGAAGGAAAAATGATAAATGGTTAACAAATTTTTTTTTTTACAAATAAATATAAGAAGTGTGCCGTGCATTTGTATAAAATCTAGTGGAACCAATCGTCTTCAGAAGCCACCTAATTGGTAAATAGAGTCCACCTGTGTGTATTTAATCTCAGTATAAATACTACTGTTTCTGTGAAGCCCTCAGTGAGGTTTAGTTAAAGAACCTGAGTGAACAAACAGCATCATGAAGGCCAAGGAACACCCCAGACAGGTCAGGGATAAAGTTGGGAAGTTTAAAGGAGGGTTAGGTTATAAGAAAAAAATCCCAAGTTTTGAACATCTCACAGAGAACTGTTACATCTATCAACCCGAAAATGGAAAGAGTATGGCACAACTGCAAACCTACCAAGACCGGAGACATGGCCTTCCATTAAACTGACAGGCCAGGCAAGGAGAGCATTAAATCAGAGAAGCAGCCAATAGGCCCATGGTAACTCTGGAGGAGCTGCAGAGACCCACAGCTCAGGTGGGAGAATCTGTCCACAGGACAACTATTAGTCAAGCACGCCACAAATCTGGCTATTATGAAGAGTGGCAAGAAGAAAGCCATTGTTGAAAGAAAGCCATAAGAAGTCTTGTTTGCAGTTTGCGAGAAGCCAAGTGGGGGGACACAGCAAAAAAAAAAATATGGGAAGAAGGTGCTCTGGTCAAATGACACCAACATTGAACCAATTGGCCTAAAAGCAAAACGCTATGTTGTGGCGGAAAACTAACACTGCACATCACCCTGAACACCATCCCCACCGTTAAGCATGGTGGTGGCAGCATCATGTTGCAGGGATTCTTTTCTTCAGCAGGGACAGGGAAGCCTGTCAGAGTAAATGGGAAGCTAAAATGGAGCCAAAAACAGGGCAATATTATAAGAAAACCTGTTAGAGTCTGCAAAAGACTTGAAACTGGGGCGGAGGTTCACCTTCCCATAGACATGGGACTGTCTGTCAAAAAATTCGTTTCGTTTCGTCCCGTTCGTATATAAAAAAATTCGTAATTTGTGTACGAAATTCCGTTCGAATTCGTACGAAATGCGAAATTCGGACGAATCGTAATTTTTTTTTTACGAATCGTAAGTAAAGTTACGAATCGTTAACCGCGGCTAATGAATTGTTGGTTCTCATAACACAGAGTACAATTCGAATCCAACTACAAATATCGAATTTCAATTTCAAGTTACGAATCGTTACGAATCGTTATGAATAGTTACGAATCGATACGAATCGTTATGAATAGTTACGAATCGTTCGTAAATCCAACTACCAATATCGAATATCAACTAATTTGAACGAAATTATTATAGCAGATATCACGAATGAATTCGAATGACAAAGTGACAATTTTGCAGAAAAAAAAAAAGCGTAGGGGTCCCCCCAAATTCAATAAACAGGCCCTTCAGGTCTGGTATGGATAATTAAGGGGGACCCCAGCAAAAAAAAGAAAAAAAAATGGGCGTGGGGTCCCCCCCAAATCTCCATACCAGACCCTTTATCCGAGTCACGCAACCTGGCAGGGCCGCAGGAAAGGAGGGGGGGACGAGAGCGGCCCCCCACCCCCCTCCCGCCTGAACCGTACCATGTCCACAAGCCCCTCAACATTGGGGAGGGGTGCTTTGGGGGACCCCCCCAAAGCACCTTGTTCCCCCCAATTCACAGGTGACAGGTCTTGTAATAACGAAGGCACCTGGTGACCCCGCCCCCCCTCTGACTTCATGGGGAAAGCCATAGGGAATTCCACATGACGTCCCCGTGCTTCAGAGGGGGCGGGGTCACCATGTGCCTTCGTTATAAAAGACCTTTCACCCGGAGCGAAGCCTCACAGAGCGGGAGCCTCCCAAAGCGAGGAGCGGCCTGCGAGAAGAGACGACGATGCCGGACGAGAAGGACGACGCCGAACGAGAAGGACGAGAAGACCGGAGGAATAAGAAGCGAATCGAAGGAAGAAGAAGATGGAAGAAGATGAAGGAAGGAGAAGATGAAGAACCCGAAGGATGAAGAAATGAAGAAAGAAGATTTTAATAAAGGAATATGTCAAAGACGCGCTCCTGTCATTTTTTACCATTTTTGACACTTTTTTGGTGAAATTGGTAGGGGTACTTTTGTCCCCCTTACCATTACACACAGGGGGGGGCCGGGATCTGGGGGGTCCCCTTTGTTAAAAGGGGGCTTCCAGATTCCGATAAGCCCCCCGCCCCACAGACCACCACAACCACCGGCCAGGGTTGTGGGGAAGAGGCCCTTGTCCTCAACAACATGGGGACAAGGTGCTTTGGGGGGGACCGCCAAAGCACCCTCCCAATGTTGAGGGCATGTGGCCATGTACGGTTCAGGCGGGAGGGGTGGGCCGACTCTCGTCCCCCCTCCATTCCTTTTAAATAGTTTTTTTTTCCTTCAAAAATGACAACATTGTACAGGAGGACAGTTTCTCTATATTAGATTAATGATCTGGAATCTCGTATCATTCTAAGCATTTCGTTATATCCGCTATTATAATTTCTTTCAATGTTAATGTTGAAAAATTACATAATTTGTTAGGTTACAACACTACATTCGAATTTGTTTCTCTGTACTACGGGAATCGGCAATTAGCCGCGAGTGATTTAAAATGTCTGTTTTTTTCCTGCAAAAAAGACGACAAAGTACAGAGAGAGTTTCTAAACACAGGAAAACATGCCCCTTCTAAATTACTAGATACTATATACTCTATAGTATGTCTAAGAAGGGGGGGGGGCGCAAGTTTCCCGTGATTAGAACTCTCTCTGTACAATGAGTCATTTTTTGCAGGAAAAAAAAGACCATTTAAAATCACTCGCGGCTAATTGCCGATTCCTGTAGTACAAGAGAACCAATTTCGAATGTTGTATTGTAACTAACAAATATGTAATTTCAACTAATATGAAAGAAAATTATTATAGCGGATATAACGAATGCTCTCGAATTCCTTCGAGATTCAGTATATATAATATAGAGAACTGTCTCTGTACAATGTGTCCAATTTTTGCTGGAAAAAAATAACTATTAACAATCGGAAGTCGCGGCTATTTGCCGGCAAATGAATTGTCGGATCCGTAATACAGAGAACAGTCATTCATTGAAGTCATTGATAAAAAAATGCGTAGGGGTCTCCCCCCCAATTCAATAACCAGGCCCTACAGGTCTGGGATGGATAATAAGGGGACCCCAGCCAAAAAAAAAGAAATAAATGGCGTAGGGTCCCCCTCAAAATCCATACCAGACCCTTGAGGTCTGGGATGGATTTTTAAGGGGAACCCTAGCCAAAAAAAATGGCGTGGGTCCCCCATAAAATCCATACCATACCCTTATCCGAGCACGCAACCTGGCAGTCCTCAGGAAAGGAGGGGGGACGAGAGCGGCCCCCCCTCCCGCCTGAACCGTACCAGGCCACATGCCCCTCAACATTGGGAGGGTGCTTTTGGGGTCCCCCCAAAGACCCTTGTCCCCATGTTGATAAGGACAAGGGCCTCATCCCCACAAAACCGTGCCTGGTGGTTGTGGGGGTCTGCGAGGCGGGGGGCTTATCTGGAATCTGGTGAAGCCCCCTTTTTAACAAGGGGACCCCCCAGATCTCCGGCCCCCCCTCTGTGTGAAATGGTAAGGGGGTACAAAATGTACCCCTACCCATTTCCACCATAAAAAGTGGCAAAAATTTGTAACAAATGACAGGAGACGGTCTTTGACAATTCCTTTTTAAAATCTTCATTCTTGCCTTTCATTCATCCTTCGGTTTTCTTCATTCTTCTCCTTCATTCATCTTCTTCCATCTTCATCTTCCTTCGATTCGGCTATCTTCTTCCTCCGGTCCTTCTCGTCCTTCTCGTCCTTCTCGTTCTTCTCGTCCGGCATCGTCGTTCTCTTCTCGCAGGCCGCTCCTCGCAATGGGAGGCTCCCCTCACTGTGAGGCTCCGCTCCGGGGACCAGGTCTTGTTGTATAACGAAAGGGCACCTGGTGACCCCGCCCTCCCCTCTCTTTTTGACGTCCATGGGGAGGAAGCCATAGGGAATTCCAACATGACGTCCCCAGTGCCATGTCTAGGGGGCGGGGTCACCAGGTGCCTTCGTTATAAAAGACCTGTCACCCGGAGCGGCAGCCTCACAGAGCGGGAGCCTCCCATTGCGAGGATGCGGCCTGCCGAAAGAAGTCGAGCGATGCGGAACGAGAAGGACGACGCCGGACGAGAAGGACGTGAAGACTGGAGGAAGAAGAAGCGAATCGAAGGAAGAAGAAGATGAAGAAGATGACGGAAGGAGAAGATGACGGAAGGAGATGATGATGGAAGAAAGGAAGACCAGAAGGAAAGAAGAAAGAAGATTTTAATAAAGGAATTGTCGAAGACCGTACTCCTGTCATTTTTTAACCATTTTTGTTCACCTTTTTTGGTGAAATGGTAGGGGTAGCTTTTGTACCTCCTTAACCATTTCACGACAGGGGGGGG
>CM053028.1:520415476-520649792 GCA_028564925.1 Lithobates sylvaticus | reverse complement strand
CACAAAATGCAAAACTTCAGTCAGTTCAGGTTTTCTATACAGGCTATTGATGCTCCAGCCTCACAGGTAAACACACTATTGACCAAACATGCATAGAAATCTTCTATTGACCAACAGAACTTTAAATTAATCCAGTACTTAATGGTTTCCTCAGATGCAGTTTATAATTTCTATGTCTTTTAACTCTGTTAAATAATTATTACAGCTAATGCCCTGTACACACGATAGGATTTTCCGACAACAAAATCTATGTTTTTTTACGACGGATGTTGGCTCAAACTTGTCTTGCATACACACGGTCACACAAAGTTGGTCGCAAATTCTGAACGTCAAGAACGTGGTCATGTACAACACATACGACGAGCTAAGAAAAATGAAGTTAAACAGCCAATGCTGCTCTTCTGCTTGGTTCAGAGCATGTGTGGCACTTTGTGTGTCGGAATTGTGTACACGCGATCGGATTTTCCGACAACGGATTTTGTTTTCAGAAAATTTGAGAACCAGCTCTAAAATTTTGTGCAACGGAAATTCCGATGGAAAATGTCCGATGGAGCCTACACACGGTCGGACAACAAGCTCCTATCAAACATTTTCCATCGGAAAATCTGACCATGTGTACAGGGCATTAGGTCTACCATGTCGATGAGGTTTTCTTACCCAACAACCCTTGCCCAACCAAAGGTCGAAGGGCCTCTTACACAACTACACAACCACTCTTGCTTGGTGGTTGTGGTGGTCTGCGAGTGGAGGGCTTATTGGAATCTTGGAGCCCCCCTTTATTGATAAGGGTGCCCCAGATTCCCCCATGTGAATGAGTAGGTGGTACCTGTACATAGTATCCCTACTCATTCACATCAAATAAATAAAAGTTGTTACCTAGAAATAAAGAAAACGCAAACATTTGAAAAGTCATTGATTAAAAAAATTTAAATTCCCCAAAAATGCCCCTCAATGGAAATCCATCATCAATCACGATCCCCATCACCTGCCAACTTGCAAAAAAAACAATGGCCTGGTGTACACAAACATTTCTGATGGTAATACTAGCTGAATGAAAGCTCCCCAAGCTGTCATCAGTGTTATAAGGG
The DNA here is from genome assembly GCA_028564925.1 of Lithobates sylvaticus. NCBI lineage: Eukaryota > Metazoa > Chordata > Amphibia > Anura > Ranidae > Lithobates > Lithobates sylvaticus. The sequence goes on along the minus strand of CM053028.1, from coordinate 520,648,704 downwards.
AAGAGGAGGAGATAGTAGTGACATTGTTGACCAAATCTGGCTAGCAATGTCACTACTATCTCTGCCCCTTTGTTTAAAAGGAGCAGGCATTCCCTGTGTCTTCACTGGTTCCTAGGGACACTGTGGGTGCTTCCTTAGGAGCCAGTGACACCGGGAAGTGGTAGAAATTCCACAGATCATGCATCTGAATAGGCTAAACTTCTAACCAAGCCATAGGGTCATCCCTATTCAAGACTGCATAAATGTTAAAAGGTATATGCTTCCTGTAGAAAGTAATACAATGTAGGGACCCTGTCTTAAAGAGGAAGTAAAGTCAAGTAAAAAAAATAAAAAAATTACACCCTGCAAGGCAAAGGCATAATGAGCTAGTATGCATAGCATAGCTCATTATGAATTACTTACCTGAGATCCAAGCCCCCACAGCGGTCCTCAGCCACCTCCTCTGTCGCCGCCATGATACCCGGAGTGACCTCCGGGTATCGCGGCTCCAGCACAGTGACTGGCTGGAGCCGCGATGACATCACTCTGGGGCATGCGCTTTGGAGCCGTCATTGACATCGGTGCCCAGTTTTTGGAAAATATCTCCTTAACCTTGTAGGTTAAGGAGATATTTCTTGGACCTACAGGTAAGCCTTAATCTAGGCTTACCTGTAGGTCAAAGTGGTCTGTAAGGGTTTACAACCACTTTAAGCTGGAGTATCTCTAGTCTAAATGTAGTGGCTATAGCTAGTCTGTAACCAGCCTGAGCTTTAATTATGTTTTTTGGTTGTGTTTAGTTTTTTTTTAGAAGAACACGACATTGTTTGCTTCTGCCTGCTGCTGGGAGTGTTCCCAATGATAGTGTAAGAAGATACAATGTGGGGGCTTAGGAACATTTATTTGCATGCAAATGAGGTGAAACAAATGTCAATGTAAAAAAGAGAGACAAATAATTCCACAATAGCACACTAAATGAATCTCCAAATCTCCTAAATATTAGCATTGTGAAATGATCAACATAAAACACCCATACATAATGGAAAGTGTCCATATGGCATATCCAAAAATACATATATATGCTCCAATATATGAAAATCAATATGGTATTACAGTCGAAGAGAGAGTGAAACAAAATCTCATTGATCCACCAAAATCCTACACAAAAGTGATGTTTGCCATTTCCACTACCTTAAGAAGAAAGCTCACCAGATGCTGTTGCCATTCACTCTCGTGTCTGGCAAATATCGCCTTATTAGATGTTATTGAATACACGCCAATCTCCATCCAGATTAATAAAGACATCTCCACATGTGGGGATAGAAATCGAGACAGAATCTCCAATAGTGTAAAAACACCTTAAGGTAATTGGTTTATTAAAAGTAATGCACTTACATCATAAAAGATTCAAAATTGCCTTGTTAAAATTCCAAACATGCCAGGGGATTCAGTTTTGTGATCTCCTCATAGCTTCCTTCGTACACGTGGAGTCACCATCTCATCGTTGCCGTGTAGCCATGCCCGCCGTTTCATCACTTCGGACTTCATCACAAGGGGTGCCCTGTAGATTGTAGATTAACCACTTTGCACCCAGGCCAATTCTGACATTTCTCTCCTACATGTAAAATTCATAATTTTCTTGCTAGAAAATTACATAGAACCCCCAAACATTATATATGTGTTTTTGCAAAGACCCTAGAGAATACAATGGCGGTCTTACACAGTATTTGTGCTGAAATATTTTGAACACATTTTTTGGGGGAAAAAAACAGTTTCATGCTTTAAAAAAAACTAAAACATTAAAGTTAGCCCAATTTTTTTGCATAATGTGAAAGATGAAGTTACGCCGAGTAAATATATACCTAACATGTCACACTTTAAAATTGCACACGCTCGTGGAATGGCGCCAAACCTTGGTACTCAAAAATCCCCTTAGGCAATGCTTTAAAATGTTTTACTGGTTACATGTTTTGAGTTACAGAGGAGGTCTAGGGCAAGAATTATTTCTCTCGCTCTAACGTTAGTGGCGATACCTCACATGTGTGGTTTGAACACCGGTTTCATATGTGGGCGGGACTTACGTATGCATTCGCTTCTGCATGCGAGCTCACGGGGACAGGGTGCGCTTTACATTTTTTATTTATTTTATTTTTTTAGTTTGACACTTTAAAAAAATTAAATTCAATTTTGATCACTTTTATTCCTATTACAAGTAATGTAAACAACCATTGGAATAGGAATATGGCACGATCTGTTCTTTTTACATCTCACCTCTAGGCTGGGAAGCCTAAAATCAAAAAATGCCAGTCAGTGCTGGCTTTCAATGCACATCACTGCTGTTGATCAATGCCCATCAGTGTCGCCCATCAGTGCCACCCATCAATGCCCATCAGTGCCCATCAGTACCGCCTATCTTTGCCGCCTATCAGTGCCCATTAGTGCCACCTAACAGTGCCCATCAGTTCCACATATCAGTGCCACCTATCAGTGCCCATAAGTGTGCATATTAGTGCCTCCTCATCAGTGCCACCTAATCAGTGCCCATAAGTGCAGCCTTATCAGTGCCCATAAGTGCCACCTCATCAATGCCCACCAGTTCAGCCTACCAGTGCCCATCAGTGCTCCCTCATCAGCACACATCAGTGAATGCAAAAAATTACTTAGTTACAAAATTTACTGACAGAAAGTAAAAAACATTTATTATTCAAAATTTTTGGTCTTTTTTTTTGGAAAAAATAAAAAACTCAGCAGTGATTAAATACCACCAAAAGAAAGCTCCATTTGTGTGAAGAAAATGATAAAAAATTTGTTTGGATACAGTGTAGCATGACCCAATTGTCATTTAAAATGTGACAGCGCTGAAAGCTGATAAATGGCCTGGGCAGGAAGGGAGTGTAAGTGCCCGGTAGGCAAGTGGTTAAAGAATTGTTTAAAAAGTCCCCCCAGAACTAAAATGTATCTTTGATATTTAGTATGATTTTTTATATTATGCTATATAAATATAAGGGTTTTTTTTTTTTTGCTTTTATAAAAATCTAAATTATAATTATGATAGATGTGTGCAACAATATTGGAACATACAACATCAACAGTACTGCCTTTTAAATCTGAGCTTTCAAAGAATGTTATTTGCCAACTGCAAAGTCACAGAACATGTCATTCAACTTGAAAAATGTTTCCACCTAATGAAGCGTGAGGCTATAAACAGTTGCATCACCTTCGCTTAAACTCAGACAACCTTCTTTAAAGCCAGAAAACTAGTGTTATCTCTGTCAGCTGATTGTAATTGTAAGAGATGATCACCAGAAAAAAAAACTCCTCTGACCTTTTCTTTGCATGTCAATCAGACCTTACATGGTGCAATAAACATGCATTCCACAGCTCTACTTTTCCTTTTCAATGAATGTATAGAAATACTAGACATGTGCAATTAGTTTCGTTTTTTTTCGTTTTTCGTTTTTTTTCATTATTTTCGTTCATTCGTTATCGTACGAATGAACGAACGATTCGCTAAAAATTTTAACGAATCATTCGAATCTAACGAATCCGAAAACAACGAAAATCCGAAAAAAACTAATTAGAAACAACGAATCTAAGAAAGAAGAAAATCCGAAAAACAAAAACAGGAACAACGAAAATCAAAATGAACGAAAAAATTCGTACATTCGTAACTTTTTTTTTTTTTGTTGAATTGGTAATTTTCCGTGTCTCTTACAATGGCGCTGCTTAACTGCCTCGAATGGATTGAACGAAAAAATTCGTACATTCGTAATTTTTTTTTTCGATTCGTAATTTTCCGTGTCTCTTAAAATGTAATAATAGCATACACATTACATAAAATTATGAATTATGCTCCGATTACGAATCTACGAATGTTACGAATGTTACGAAAGTAAGAATAAATACGAATGCGTCCGAATTTCGAATAAACAAATAAACGAAAATTAAACGGAAAAACGAATCAACGAAAAAATAACTCTTACGAAAATACGAATCGTTACGAATACGAACACCGACGACTTCCGAATTTACGAATCGTTACGAATCAACGGAAACGAAAAAAACGAAACGAAAATAAACAAATTTTTTTGTTGTGCACATGTCTAAGAAATACACACTACAGGGGGTCCCCGAGTTACGAACTCGTTAGGGACTGGCCCCGTGTACGGAACTCGGAAATGTTCGTAAGTCGGCGCGCATGCGCAGACCGACAAATACGGAGATTTCCGGACATTTCCGATGTTCCGTCTGTTGCCGTTCTGCGCATGCGCGGCAAATTACGGACATTTCCGGCATTTTTCGACGCTCCGTATGGCCGCGCATGCGCAGAACGGCCGACAGACGCCGAAAACCACCGGAAAATGGCAGAGGGTCCCCGCAGCACCCCGTTCGTAAGTAGGGGTTGTTCGTAGGTCGGGTGTTCGTAAGTCGGGGACCCCCTGTATATAAAAACTGGTCATATATAGGACAAATTAAAGCGGTTCTGCACTGTCTGTAGTGTTTTTTTTTTTTTAGTGCAATGCAATGGCTTATGAGATGTAGTTTAAGTACTCACGCGTCCCATATCTGTAACTCACTGCTGCCGGTTTTCGTTATCTAAAAGAATTTGGAAAAATCTTTCCTGCTGGTTGCCATCTTGCCTGTGGGTATGTGAACCCACACAGGCACTTCAGATGGCCCAGCATGCACCACCGTTACTGTGCCGATCTCGCCCGTGCGCAGTATCGGCAAAGTGTAGCTCACGTTCGCGGACATCTTTCCGAAATCTCGCGAGATTTCGGAAGATGTCCGCACTGACTCCTGGGATCAATGACACCAGATCCCAGGAGACAGTGCGGCGTGACGAGAATCGACGCAGAGACCCCGCCCACCGCCGAAGAGACAGAGGAAAGAACGTCAGCGATTACAAGGTAAGTGGAAAAAAAAAAACACACTTCATTTAGTACTCTTTGCCTGATTTGGAAGGCAAAGAGATTTACTAAATGAAATGTGTGCAGAACCGTTTTAAGTCGTGAAAAAAAATGTGAACCTAGTAAATTCAACTTTCTCCCACACCACTAAATGCTGATTGAATCAAGAGGGACAGCTGTGTGAAGTTTCTTTTTAAAAAAACAATACTTCTGTAAATGTGTCAATCTCCTATGTTCCCATTGGCTCGCGGAAGTTTCTCCCAGTGTGAAGAACTAGTGAGCATTGCAGGGAACATAGCAGATCAACATGAAGTTTCGCTACAATTAAGCTTGGTCTTGTGGGTGAATCACGGCATTAAGAGGGGACAGGCAGGAATTCCTTGTCTGTCTGCTTGTAGGGATCAGTAAAGTTACACCCATTTAAAATTTTACCACAGCGGAGCCTATATTTCTTTCCCTAGATTTACTGATCAACATGAAATGTTGGTTTCTTCATAGATTACAGCCAACATTTCTTTTTGATCAGGGCAACATTTGGTGGGGGACACGGGGGATAGGGTTGCCACCTCATCCCTTTAAACCCGAACACATTTGATCTACACAGGTTCTAAGGCTAATTTGATGCCAATAAGGCACCAAGTGAGTTTAATTACCACCTTAATCAGCCACAGAACCTGTGTAATTAACCACTTCAGCCCCGGACCATTTGGCAGCCAAAGGACCAGAGGTCTTTTTTTAATTTCGCACTGCACTACTTTAACTGGTAATTGCGCGGTCATGCAATTTTGTAACCAAACGAAATTTGCGTCCTTTTCTTCCCACAAATAGAGCTTTCTTTTGATGGTATTTGATTGCCTCTGTGATTTTTATTTTTTGCGATATAAATGGAAAAAGAGCGAAAATTTTGAAAAAAAAAGAGATTTTCTACTTTTTGTTATAAAAAAAATCTAATAAACTCAATTTTAGTCAAACATTTGGGCCAAAATGTATTCAGCCACATGTCTTTAGTAAAAAAAATGCCAATAAGCGTATATTTATTGGTTTGCGCAAAAGTTATAGCGTCTACAAACTAGAGTACATTTTCTGGAATTTACACCGCTTTTAATTTATGACTGCCTATTTCATTTCTTGAGGTGCTAAAATGGCAGAGAAGTACAAAACCCCCCAAATGACCCCATTTTGGAAAGTAGACACCCCAAGCTATTTGCTGAGAGGCATGTTGAGCCCATTGAATATTTTTTTTTTTAGTCCCAAGTGATTGAATAAAGACAAAAATAAAAAAGATTTTTTTTTTTCAAAAAGTTGTCACTAAATGATATATTGCTCACACATGCCATAGTTATATGTGGAATTGCACCCCAAAATACATTTTGCTGCTTCTCCTGAGTATGGGGATACCACATGTGTGGGACTTTTTGGGAGCCTAGCCGCGTACGGGGCCCCGAAACCCAAGCACCGCCTTCAGGATTTCTAAGGGTGCAAATTTTTGATTTCACTCCTCACTACCTATCACCGTTTCGAAGGCCATAAAATGCCAAAATAGCACAAACCCCCCCCAAATGACCCCATTTTGGAAAGTAGACACCCCAAGCTATTTGTTGAGAGGCATGGTGAGTATTTTACAGCTCTCATTTGTTTTTGAAAATGAAGAAAGTAAAGAAAAAAAAATTTTTTTTTTTCTTTTTTTCAATTTTCAAAACTTTGTGACAAAAAGCGAGATCTGCAAAATACTCACCATACCTCTCATCAAATAGCTTGGGGTGTCTACTTTCCAAAATGGGGTCATTTTGGGGGGTTTTATGCCATCTGGGCATTCCATGGCCTCCGAAACTGTGATTGGCAGTGAGAAGTGAAATAAAAAAATTACACCCTTAGAAAGCCTGAAGGCGGTGATTGGTTTTTGGGGTTCCGTACGCAGCTAGGCTCCCAAAAAGTCCCACACATGTGGTATCCCCGTACTCAGGAGAAGCAACAGAATGTATTTTGGGGTGTATTTCCACATATGCCCATGGCATGTTTGAGCAATATATCATTTAGTGACAACTTTTTGTAAAAAAAATATATATATATTTTTTTTTTCATTATTCAATCTCTTGGGACAAAAAAAAAAAAATATTTAATGGGCTCAACATTGCTCTCATCAAATAGCTTGGGGTGTCTACTTTCCAAAATGGGGTCATTTGGGGGGGGTTTGAACTGTCCTGGCATTTTATGCACAACATTTAGAAGCCTATGTCACACGTCACCCACTCTTCTAACCACTTGAAGACAAAGCCCTTTCTGACACTTTTTGTTTACATGAAAACATATTTTTTTTTTTGCAAGAAAATTACGTTGAACCCCCAAACACTATATATATTGTTAAAGCAAAGGCCCTACAGATTAAAATGGTGGGTGTTGCATTTTTTTTTTCCACACAGTATTTGCGCAGCGATTTTTCAAACGCATTTTTTGTGGAAAAAAAAATACACTTTTTTTATTTTAATGCACTAAAACACACTATATTGCTCAAATTTTTGATGAAATAAAAAATATGATGTTAGGCCAAGTACATGGATACCAAACACGACATGCTTTAAAATTGCGCACAAACACGCAGTGGCGACAAACTACATACATTTTTAAAAGCCTTTAAAAGCCTTTACATGATACCACATTAGATTCACGGAGGAGGTCTACTGCTAAAATTACTGCCCTCGATCTGACCTTCGCGGTGATACCTCACATGCATGGTGCAATTGCTGTTTACATATGACGCCAGACCAACGCTTGTGTACGCCTTTGCGCAAGAGAAGGGGGGGCAGGGGTGCTTTTTTTTTTGTTTTTTTGTTTTTTTTTAATTTATTTAGCTTTTTTATTTTATTTTTAAACTGTTCCTTCCATTTTTTTTCTTTGTTATGATTTTTATTGTTATCTCAGGGAATGTAAATATCCCCTATGATAGCAATAGGCAGTGACAGGTACTCTTTTTTTGAAAAAATTGGGGTCTATTAGACCCTAGATCTTTCCTCTGCCCTCAAAGCATCTGACCACACCAAGATTGGTGTGATAAAATGCTTTCCCAATTTCCCAATGGCGCGGTTTATATCCGGGAGGGGGGACATTCCCTCCCACTGCTTGTAAAAGCAATCTAGAGGCTAATTACCCGCTAGAATTGCTTTTACATGAAAGCCGATCACTGGCTGAAAAGAATGATACCAAGATGATACCTAAACCTGCAGGCATCATTCTGGTATAACCATTCAAAGTCCAGCAACATACTGGACATATATTGTAATCTTTTTTTTTTCATGCAGCCTCTTGACTGAACGAAAAAAAGAGATTGATTGGTGGGTATGCCCACCATTAGAATACCTCCCTTCATCCACCCACTTCTAATGATGGGCATACATGCACCATTTATATATGCCGATGCATGGGGGCATCCTCCCGCAAAAGTTATGCCGTGTACACACGGTCGGAATTTCGACCGTATGTACGTGGCATTAGGAGCCAATCGCTCCTCCGCCCCCCCTGCTGCCCCCATGCTTCGGCATATATGCTCTTTTTTTTAACTGTGGTGGTGAAATCACCTCCTACAGCGTTGGAGTCGCGGCTTTATGTATCGTGGGAGCAAACGCTGTTGCTGTCAAGATAAATAAATCCGCGTTGCAACTGAATGGCGCACCTGAAAACAAAAAAATGCTTAACACTGAAACACAGTAAACAAAATTACATACCTGAAAAGCAAGCATGATAAAACATAATAAAACATTGCAGAATAGAATGGAGTAAAAAAAGAGCAACGATAGAGAGAGAATAGAGAGAGAGAATAATAAAACGACAACTATTTTATTTTTTTTTATTTTTTTGAGATTCACAGGTAAAAAAGCTCCTGACTGAAGCGACTGAATCAAAGCGCTACCACAAAAAAACTGTTAGCGATCGCAGGGATCAGGCCTGACTCTGCGAACGCTGCAGTTATGTGTGCTTAGTGTTTTGTAAGTGACAGTGATCGATCGATACTGCACTTGGGTGGGCTGGGCTGGGCTGGGCTGGGCTGGGCGGAGGGGGAAAACGCAGGTGCTAGCAGGTATCTGGGCTGATCCCGCTAACAATGCTTTTTTTTGGAACCCTAAACTGCTGGGACGCTAGTATAGATCTGATCAGATCAGATATTGATCTGTTCAGATACTATACCACTAAGGGAGGTGTATGCTTTGCGCGTGGGTGTTTGCGGTACTGGCACTAACCTGGGGCGACGCAGACCTTATTTGACCCTAAAACCTAATTGATATCACCCGCCGGGCGATCAGGGGGTTAAACCGTTATTGGGTAATAAATGGCGGGTGCCCTGACAGTATAAAAAACAAGCTAACTAACCAGCGTCACCCGTAACAGTAATACAAAAAAAAATGACTACCTAGCGGCACCACTAATGCAGCGATCAAAAAAACAATCGCTTAGTGACACTGGCAAAAGGGGGTGAAAGGGTTAACTAGGGGCAATCAGGGGGTTAAACCTTTATTAGGTAATATATGGGGGTACCTGACGCTATATAAAAACCTGACGGGGAACCTAAATAACGAAATAACTAACTGGCTAACCAGCGTCACCAGTGACAGTTATACGGTGATCACTGGTGAAAGGGTTAACTCTAGGGGCAATCAGGGGGTTAAAACCTTTAGGTTGTAATATGGGGGTACCTGACCTATAAACCTATTTATGAACCTATATAAACATGGCGGTTAACCTAAAAAAAAAACTGGTTACCTAGCGACACTAATGCAGCGATCAGAAAAACGATCGCTTAGTGACACTGGCAAAAGGGGGTGAAAGGGTTAACTAGGGGCAATCAGGGGGTTAAAACCTTTATTAGGTAATATATGGGGGTACCTGACGCTATATAAAAACCTGACGGGGAACCTAAATAACGAAATAACTAACTGGCTAACCAGCGTCACCAGTGACAGTTATACGGTGATCACTGGTGAAAGGGTTAACTCTAGGGGCAATCAGGGGGTTAAAACCTTTATTTAGGTTGTAATATGGGGGTACCTGACCTATAAACCTATTTATGAACCTATATAAACATGGCGGTTTAAAAAAAAAAAAATGGTTACCTAGCGGCACTAATGCAGCGATCAGAAAAACGATCGCTTAGTTACACTGGCAAAAGGGGGTGAAGGGGTTAACTAGGGGCAATCAGGGGGTTAAACCTTTATTAGGGGGGGTAGGGGGCTACCTAGGACCTAAAACTAACTGCCCTGACAGTTATTACAGTCACACTGACACTAAATGCAGTGATCAGTAAATAAATGATCACTGCAATTAGTGACACTGTGACTGGGGGGGGAGGGGGGTGATCTGGGGGGTGATCTGGGGGTGACAGGGGGGTGGATTGTGTACCTATGTGTACTGGTGTCAGTGTACTGTTTGTGCACTAACCTGTACATGTTCTCTCCTCGGCGTTCCGGTCACATAGACCGGCGCACCGAGCGTGACATCACTTCCGCCTTCCTGTCTATACAATAGACAGGAAGGGAAAGCTTCTCATTCGCCAGGAGCGATCGCGAGGGGGTGGCCAGAAACCACTGGCCGTCCCCTCGTCCCGGATCGCTCCTGAAGCGATCCCAACCGTCCCCGCCGGCGGAGGGGGGTCCGATCGGACCCCCCAACCGCCTGAAGAATGGCACGTACAGGTACGTCCTTTTGCCTGTACGTGCCATTCTGTTGACGTATATGTACATGGGGCGGTCGGGAAGTGGTTAATATGTGTTTGGGTTTAAAGGGATGAGGTGGCAACCCTAACGGGGGATCAAAACTGGTGTATGGCTGCTGGAGGGAGATGACAATCTTGTAGGTGCATACTGTGATCCTGTCGACCATCTAGATTGAAATTTCATGAGTAACAGGGCTTGTCCATGCTGAAAGATGAACCTCTCACCTGAACAGTGTCCTCTTGCATCCCCTTCAGGGTTAATGTTTGTGTGCTACAATTAATGTGTTGCAGACACTCCATGTTGGAACTCCAATGTTTTTAAAAAGTGTCACACATGTCTCACCAAGGTAATGCTGCCCACAAGTTCACATGGGACACGTTTTTTTTTTTTTTTGCATGTGTACACTTCCTCTGTATCTCCCATCTTTTGTCTGAGATCCAGTGGGCTCCTTGCCAAGTCCAGGATCTGTCCTCCTTGTTGCTGCCTTCCAATGACCAGGGATTCAGAAGGCTATTAACTCCCCGCTTCAAAAAATGGTTTGTTAGTACATAATTTTGGGAATTGTTTATCTTTACATACTTTTAAGCGGTAAGCAGGTGGTGCCTTGTCCATGACCCCCTCTTCGTTGGGCACCAGGTGTGGGTCATATGAGAGGTCTACCCCAGGGTGGGTTCTTCTGGGCTAAACAAGGCACAGAGGACAGCCCACTGCCTTACACATGGGGTACATTTACTTGAACAGACGACTGGACTCGATTCTCTTGATGTTAATTTACACCACTACGGTCACTGTTGCATTCTGGATGGACACCCTGAGCCTCTCCACCTGTCTGGCGTATATCTGCTACCTCACAACCAGTAACAAAATGGGGTCCCACCGTGTACCTAGTGTGGACTCCATATGCACACTTACTTAACACTTGCTCTTTCGTACCTGGGCACAGGCTGAGGACCTCTGTGGTGCTGATCTGCTCCCATTGCTGTGGGAGATGGGAGAGAGTGCTGACAACAACTCCCCATGCAAAAGGCTATCTCACCTGCGATAGTTTATCATGTGCTGCCAAATTGTGCAGTCGCGAAATGGTTATCTCTGAAAATGTTAGTGGTGCTATAACATCATGTATAGCTTGAAAACATGTCCCAAACCTATAGTTAAAAAGACTTGTATACATTCTATGACATTCCTAAAGTTGTATGAAAAAGCCAATCCTCCTGATTTATGGTTTGTTTGCTTTCCATGATCAAAAGGGTCCTCCACAGCCGGGCCCGATTTCCCATGCCGTTTAAGTGGCAATAGCTTTTTGATAAATTCACAGAATTTACAGAAAGGTAGCTTTGCCTGATTAGCTCATAACTTATTGAAAACGAATGCATTAGTAGGCAACATTTGCAACCTGTGCTTAGCTAGAAGATTTGCTGTCCTGATAAAGCTATCAGCTTTGGAGAATGTCAGTTAATCCAGCCATAGATGGTTTGAATCTTGGCTGGCTCAGCAGGGACTGATCAAGATTTGAACTATCTATGGGCAGGCTGATAGTACCCAAGTCGATTCATCGATCGACTTGGGTACAACCAGCATGACGGCTTTTTTTAATGCCAGTGGCTATAGCTCCTAGCAATAATCATTGTTCCCTTGGCAAGGATTGCTCCCCACACGTCACCACCGGGAGAACACAATATCTCTGCGAGAGGGATTCACCCATGAACACTGAATGTTGATGAGGGAATCAAGTTGCATCATCTATGGCCTGCCTGAGGCTAGATGGCCATCATCAGTGCAATGCATGTCTTCTATTGGGCAATAAAGTAATTTTCTTTCCTGCAACCCATAGTTGCAAGAAAGTAAATTGCATCATGTATGGCCTGCCTTAGTTGTGTGTTACAAGACTTTAGCTAGTTACTTGGCAACAAGTAACATCTAGGAGAACATGGTTTTAAAGCTGGAAGTACATTCATCCACAGGACCAATGGTGGTCTGTGCATCATGTGTCTCACGTTAGATCCGTAGACATATTAAATCTTATCGACCTGATTGTTATCAGCCTGGATCCTCCACTAGGATTTTTTTATATAGGAGCTTAGGATCCCTTCATATCGATAAGTGCTAAATGATAAATGCCTAAACGCTTTGTGATTAGTCATTTAGCCAGGCTTCTAATTCCATTAATCTGATACACAAAACGTCACCAGAAGACTCTACTAAATGAGAAATATGATCACAAAATAACAAAGCAGCGAGCAGGAAAACTCTCAACACTGTTTGATAAATTTTGATATAAGTCAACATAGTTATGTATTTGAAAAAAAAAATAAAAAATCATTTGTTTAGCTGTAATAATACCGTACATTGTTTGAAATAAAGTTTGGATTTTTAAGGATACACTTTATTGGCTAAGTCATTAAATATTCAAGCTTTCTTGAAAAATTAGGTTCCTACTTCAGGATGAAAAAAACTCTGAAGAAGTGTCCCAGTGGGTCCTAAAAGCTTGCATTTTGAATAACTTAATTTAGCCAACAAATGGTTTTACCTAAACTCCCAACTTTCTGTATTAATTGATAGCTAACACATCAAATGGCTTTACTGGCACCGTATTTGACAAAATAAATGTTGAACCGGGTCATACACCTATAGCTATAGAATTAACTGCTATGAATGATAAGGTGCGCCAACTATCAAGTAAAATCCACAGGGCAGTCAGCTATTCAAAGAATACAAAACTTTATTGGATCCAAGACACGTGACATGACAAAATAATACTGCTAAACACACAGTGTAGACTCAGTTTTAGGCTGTAGAGTTCCGAACTGCCTCAGCTGATAAAGAATATTTTAATAAACGTATATCATTTTGGAGAACAGACACTTATTAAGCTGTGAGATGACAGATGCAACCAGGATTGCATGGAACAAAGCTAAAAGCTTTCTTAAATAGCAGGTTTCATTTTATTTTTTTATTCAGAGACTGTTCTCAGCATTGAGCTGAGACAGGATACAAGACGGCCTCTGTGGGGGCTTCCAACCTGACACTGTCTCAGAACTTCTGTTCTGATAGAAAGAGTATACAAGTTAATGAGACAGGACAACCAGCTATTCTTGGGAAGTTAGCTATACTAGTATAACAGTAATCTACGAGTAAAAAGGGAAATTATTGCAAATGGCAATTGTATTTATCTAATTTTAATTTATATGTCAAGCCAAAAAACGTTTTTTCTAGTTTTGGTTAGGGTGGAGAAGAATTAGAACCTGCAAAATGCACAAAGACAAAAAAAAAAAAAATCTCATCGTGGTTCTAACATTTCCCTTCTCTGCTGTAAAAAAAGAAAAACAATGTCCACTTTATTAAAAAAAAAAAAAAAAAAAAATAGAGTATCTATATTCATATTATTTACATTTCTTTTCATTATTATTGCCCCTATTATAATGGATTAAAAAAAAAAATCTTTAAACGTTTTTTTCTTTGTATTTGTACTGTATTTTGATATTTGGTATTTTCATATGCAGAGAGATGTTATTCCTAAAACGAAACAAACAGACTTTGCTTCACCCTCTATTTTTTATAAATGTATAAAGTTAAAATGAATTTAAGTAGAAAAATTGTTTCCCAAACTTAGCTTAGCAGAAGCCAAAGAAGAGGTAACATGAATAAATTACTATCTAATTCAGAGCTGACTCAATCTAGGTGCGGGGGATTGCACAGATTTCATGTGGTAATGGGCCATTCGTGGCCCCCAGTGCAGGGGTGAGGTCCAGCACAGCTCCGGGAGGGGCCTGGAAGGTGAAGTGTTGCAGCAGTGTTGTAAAGAAGAGGAACAGCTCCATCTTAGCCAATGTTTCTCCGGCACAGCTTCTTTTTCCTAGAAATGAAAGATAATATGATATTAAGCAGCTATATAGTACCATATGTGAACAAAATCAATGCGAGAATAGGTGTGCATTTGTTTGTACTGGGCAGTGGGCACCCAAGCCCAGTTTTCCTCTGGCTGTGCACAGTGAATATCCAACAGAAGTGACTACCATTGCCCCGGTGCAATCAGCTCTTTACCAGTTTAAGTAATGAAAAACATCTGAATAAGCTGTACTCAATAAAACAGATATGTGCTACTATTTATTAAATCCTAAAGGTAGCAGGTAAGAGAGTTACTCGACCAACCATTTGGACTGTCCGAACTGCAGCCAGAGGCAGGCAGAGTTTAGAGGTTCTATAAAAGCCAGAGTAAACCTACCCTTAAAGGGAATGCATAATCATAATGATATTTTCTTTATATATATTTTTTCAGGACTAAATATGAATATAAAAAAAATAATTGCCAGAGAAATATAAAAATGTCATATAAATATTTAGTATTTTCAATTTCAGCCAGTGGGAGGAGCTCTCAGCTCTTGGCTCCTTTTGACATGTTTCATAGGCTTTTCTTATGTCGCGTACACACAATCGGAAATTGGACCAGCAAAAGACCGATGAGAGCGTTTGGTTGTAAAATGCGTCCGTGTGTATGTTCCATCGGACTTTTGCTGGCCGAATTCTCGCCAGCAAAAGATTGAGAGCAGGTTCTCAATTTTTCGGTCGGAAAAAGTTTCTAATCGTCTGTACCAATTCCAACGTGCAAAATTCCTACGCATGCTCAGAAACAATTCGACGCATGCTCGGAAGCATTGAACTTAATTTTCTCGGCTCGTCGTAGTGTTGTACGTCACCACGTTCTTGATGGTTGAAACTTCAGCAAACTTTTGTGTGACTGTGTGTATGCAAGCCAAGCTTGAGTGGAATTCCGTCTGAAAAAACATCCAAGATTTTTCCGATGGACAATCCGCTCGTGTGTAGGGGGTTTAGCCTTTAGTCTACAGAGCTGAATTGCTCATGCCAAAACTTACACCAAAATAATTAAGAACAGTGACTATTCCCCTCACTCCCCCTCCCTGAAATAAAACATCAATAAAATTGACCTTGAAGCTTTATAGTTTTGCTTTAAATGTGCGTTAACGGAGATACTGTATGGGTACCAATTGTGTATACCTATAGGTCTTTTTACTTGGTTATACACACTGCCATTCACCCTCTTGACTCGACACCCTACTTGGTAGAGGGTGTCTTTAAACATAGACACACCTAAATTTGCAAAACCAAACACCCAGCACCAAAACTTACATATCTTCCTGGGATGTTCAAGGAGGTAGAAATTGGTGCATGATTTGCACACATGTAGAGATGTAGGCTTTGCCCAATCATGTTATCTACTGTTTCTGACTAAAAGTAGATCAATAATCCCTAGGTGCTTCGCTAATGCAAAATGTTCTTCTGGGCACTATGGGAGCAACCAAAGGAGGATTATGTCAGGCCGGCTCTCTGTAATCATGATTGAGAGCTGCAAGTCTTTCTGGATTTAAATACCCTTCACATCTTTCAGCCTTATCTGGTGGACTGCAGATGTTCCCTTCAGAAGTCACCAAAATATGTCCACCTGGTACCAGATGGATGGTGGTTTTAGATCATGAATCTATAAAGCTCATCAGAACTCCTGTCGTGATTAATTTAATAATTACCAAGAGAGAATGGGATGGATGCATCATTCTTCTTGAAATTGCCATCTTTATCAAGAAAATGTTCTGGGTAGAACTCATAAGGTTTTTCAAAGTAGGCTTTGTCTCTCAATGAAGAGGAGAGCAATGGAATGACCATAGTTCCCTGCAGGAAAAAAATGTTACAAACCAGTTACCATATAACAAATAGACAAAGAAATATGCTGGTAAAAAATGGACATTCTTTCAATTTAAAAGCTGCAAATGGCACCTTTCATATAGGCTCCATGCTTGCCAAAAATGATTACCAACATACAAATATGTCAGTTAGCAGGTACCAAATAAGTCTGCATATTGGTATATTTGCAAACACATATTTTGTATATAATGATTCATATAGTAACTTTTCAATACAAATCTTTATAAATACATTTTTTTGTATATCACATTCTTAAAATGTAGCACTCACTTTTGGAATAAAATAACCTCTGAATGTGACATCTCGAGACGCTGCATGTGGAACGCTTCCCGGTGCAATATCGCCATATCGCAAGATTTCATGAACAACAGCATCAGTGTACGGCATTTGTTTCCGGTGCTCTAATCTAGGCTGGGCTGTGCCAATGACTCTCTCAATTTCATTTTGTGCTTTCTCTGTAAGTAAATTAAATGTAATTAAAATTAATCAACTACTCTAAAGTTATGTTAGATACATATGTGTCTACCAAGTAAGCAGCCTTATTTTTACATTAAAGTGTATCTAACCCCAAGAACAAAAGTGTATATTGACTTACCAATCCTTGCATGTGGTGGCTGCATTAGTTTTGTTTTCTTGCAGGATATATTTCCTTTTATTATCATCTGGTAAACCTGCCAGCAACACATTTGTTTCTGTACATTTCCACTTACCTTAGTAAATGGTGATTGATTGGAAAAGATAGGATAGTCAAAGTCAGCCAAACTTCACAACATTACTAAGTGAAAGTTTTTGTCAGGCAGGCACTAGCCATAGTACAGATGAAGCCTCAAGCTGTATACGGGTGCGCAGTTGCCCGTTCGCGAGTTCAAATGTCCCCGTTGCTAATGTTTGTGCTAATGGGACTATTTAAACTGCAGTGCCGGAGATCTATTAAAGAGGAAGTAAACCCATTGATTTAACAGTTTAAAAAAAAAGGCATGCCGGGAATGCTAACTGCACATTGTCTGTGCTCTCAACCAAACAGTCAAACCATCCAATGGCTGGTGTCATAACGGATCACATGTGCAGCACCGTGGCAGTTGAAGATTAAACAGAGGCAAAGATGGCAGCTTCCTTGGCTGAAAACGATAGGGGGGTTTACTTCCACTTTAACCAGTGCTGTCTGATTTACAGCTATTACCTGTGTTCCTGTATCTGTTCCTGTGTTACTTCTGTGATTGACCCGGCTTGCCTTGACCTTGCTTGAACGGTACCTGCCCTGACCTTGGCCTGTCTCTGGATTTGCTCTGCCTTCTGCTCATCTGTCTGATTTTACATTGCTGACTTCTGCTTCTATCCTGACCATTCTCTGCCTGCTGTTTATGCCTGTATCTTACCGTATGTTGCTGACCTGGCTCATTTGACATTGCATCCAGTTATCCACACGTCCTGTTCTGCATGCTACCTGGTCCCTGCGGGTTCTGCACCTGCTACCTGCCAGCTGCCTGTCAAGCTACTGCCACCTGCTGTCTGCCCAATCTCGGGTGTGCTGTCTCTGCTGCCATCTGCTGTTCCAGCGATCTGACCCATCTCTGGTGACAATAAATCCCCATCCATACGTTCAGCGCCCTGCATGTAGATTGGAGGCCGGACGCATGGATTAGAGGGGCAGCGCCCCTGTGCCCCGTATGGACTGGCGGCCACTGATCAGTGGTCTCAGAGCCAGGGCTGTATGATAGACCTCCCTCTACACATCTGGCTCTGCCACAAGGTATGTGACAGTTACCTTGTAAACTTAAAATTCACCTACATAAGTAAAAGGCCTAAATTCCTTTAATAAATAAGACCCACTGTATCTATGGCAGAGCAGTGTTGTCAGCCTAGGGTGTTGTGTTAGGACTACAAATCATCCCTCCCCATATCTCCAAAAAAAATCGGGGGATTGCTTTTTTGAGCTCGCTAGATTTTTTGCAGGATTAAGACCAGGTATTAATTTGCATTTATCAAACAGATATAATAAAACAATGTGTATTTAACATACTAGAATGAAGCAAATGGAAAAGTACATTGTCTGAGTTTACACACACTTTAACCTTTGCGGCCACAAAAGGGTGGGCACATGCTGCATATATGTGGGTGGCTGATGGTATTATTCTGGTGCTCAATTGTGGCCATTCAGCTGTTGCGGAACTACAACCCCATCATGCCTCTGCCTTTGGGAGTCATGTTTGTAACTGTCAGCCTTGCAATGCCTCATGGGACTTGCAGTTCCACAACAGCTGGAGGGTCACAGGTTAAGCACCCATGCCTTATAGGAATTAGTGTTATTACAATTGTGGAATAGGCTTTAACCAGTTAAGGACCAGCCGCCGCAGTTATACTGCGGCAAATTGGCTCCCCCGGGGCGAATCGTCGTAGCTGTACGTCAGCCGTTTAAGAGCCCTATTTTGTAGACGCTATAACTTTTGCTAAAACCAATCAATATACGCTTTTTGCGATTTTTTTCCCAATCGTCTGTAGAAGAATATATATCGGCCTAAACTGATGAAGAAATTTTTATTTATTTTTTTTTGGGGGGGGGGGGTTTATTATAGCATAAAGTAAAGTTTCTTTTTCAAAATTGTTGCACTTTTTTTGTTTATAGCGCAAAAAATAAAAACCACAGAGGTGATCAAATACCACCAAAAGAAAGCTCTGTTTGTGGGGGGGAAAAAAAGGACGACAATTTTGTTTGGGTATAGCCTTAAACGACCGTGCAATTGTCAGTTAAAGTGACGCAGTGCTGTATCGCAAAAATGGCCTGGTCATTAAGGGGCAAATCTTCCGGTCTGTAAGAGGTTAAAGAAGGCAATACTGTACGGTATATTGCTAACACATTACAAGCAACACTATCATAGTGTACTAGAAGCTGGCCATAAGAAAACCTGATCTCAAAGGAAAACTTCAGTGATTTTTTATAGCATTAAATTGGTCATTTGTCATATTACTGCATGTCTTACTTTGTATATCAGGATATTGCATCATTAGCAGGAGGCCCCATCTCAGAGTGGTGGTTGTTGTCTCCATTCCAGCAACAAACAAGTTGTCTACCAGGACTATTAAATTGTCATCATGAAAATACAGAGTAGATTCTGGCTTCCCCTGCAGAACAGAAATACAAAAGATCATGACATTTAGATGTTATCTAGTGGCAGTGCCGGGACAAGCTCACCCATTGCCCAGGGCAAACATACCAAATTGCACCCCCCTCCCATTTACAGTGCAAGGGTTCAGTAGCTAGTGATGCAGAGCTCAGGAATGGAAAAAAAAAAAAAACGTATTAAGGATTGTTGGTCAGGCCCGGCGGATATTCCGATCGTGTGTGGGCTCCAGCGGACTTTTTCTTTCCAAAAGTCAGAGGGACCTAGAAATAAAACATGTTGTACATCTTCCCGCCGAAAGTCCACCGGACCCAGTTCCTGTCGGGAAGTCTGCTCGTCTGTATGCAGGTCCGATGGACTTTCCAAATTAACGGACTAAAGTCCATTCATTTTGAACGTAACTCCAGGTACGACAGGACTAGAGAAGGAAGTCAATCTCGCCACTTTCATCTGTGAGATTGACACCTTGCGAGCCCTGTCACCTGGTATGGATTTTGAGGGTAACCCCCTACCCCAAAAAAACGGCATGGGGGTCCCCCCAAAGTCCATACCAGACCCTTATCCGAGCATGCAGCCTGGCCGGTCAGGAAAGGGAGTGGGGATGAGAGAGCCCCGGAACTGTGATGCCATAAGGGGTGGGGTCACCGGGTGACATCACCCGGTGACCCCGCCCCTTATGCCTATATAAGTTGATACGCAGCGTGTCCACCGCATTACATCGGGAGAGAGCTTTGTGTCAACATCGGAAGAAGAGAAGAAGGAAGAAGAAGAAGACGGTGACGCGAAGGCGACGACGAACGAGAAGACCGGGCCAATGCTAGTAAAAGAGCTGGCAGAAGATAGCGGAGGAGCCCGGCAGAAAAACCGGAGAGCAGGAGAAGAGGCCGTAAACCGTGGAGAAGTCAGAAGAGACCCCCGAAGTCGGAAGAAGACCCCCGGAGCTGCCTAATAAACTACTTTAAAAACCTGTCTAATGTGTTTTTTTTCACATAGGGTGGGGGGGCTGAATCCTGGGGCCCCCTTATTAAAGGGGGCTCCCGGATTCCGATAAGCCTCCCGCCGGCAGACCACGACAGCCAACGGGCAGGGTTGTCGGGAAGAGGCCATTGTCCTCATCAACATGGGGACAAGGTGCTTTGGGGTGGGGGGGCCGCAGGGTGCCTAGAAATAAAACATTGCGCCCACCGGGCACTCGCATCGGCTCCAGCGGTGAGCCGCGGGTGCGCCCCCTAGTGGTCAAAAGGCGAAGCAAGGTAAGGTAATGTCGATTTGCCCAGGGGAGCCAACCTGACGCAGTACAATGGCGGTGGCTGGTCAGTAAGGGGTTAATTTCTTTCTTTTATATCTGCCTGGAGTTAAGACTACATTATCAAAAATAGTAAAGCCATTATGAATGTTGTAAACATTTACTATATATTCTCCAAGAGTCAATATATCTAAAATTAAAGATTGTGGAAATTTAGATGTTTCTTTTTATAATAATTTTCCTAATTTTCCATCTGAAAACTTTAGCCTTTTGTTTACTCTTGAGGAATTGTAAAGAGTGAATAAAAGCTTTTCCAACAGGAAAGTACCTGGTTCAGATAGCAGTTTCATTATAATGCATTTATTAAAGAAATTGGATCCAATTCTAAGTTTTATATTTCTTTAATGCCAAAAAAAGACAAAGCATAATATAATTACCAACTATTCTATTTCACATCTGTTGTGGAAATTTTTATTAATGTATGTTGTCAGATGCCCCCCAGTGTCTGTTTTGCTATAATACGCTCATGCGAGGGCATTCGCACATACAGACGCTGGTGGAAGACCATTGGCTGCGGAAACCTTCCCGTGGACACGGCAGATCTGTTTGCTCTTTTAAGGATGTTTGTTTATGCCTCACCAGGGGACTGGCCACTCCATGGCGATCACATTTAAACACCTAAGTAAGCAGGGAACTTGGGTACTTGGGTAACTTGGGTACTTGGGAACCATAGCATAACCATACAAAATTATGGCCCATAATGTAGTAGGGCTCGCATCATTGGTAGCAGTGGGAATGTGCACACGGTCATGTTCGGAACCATGTGCTCGGAACTAGGGATGAGCCGAACACCCCCGGGTTCGGTTCGAACCAGAACCTTCGAACGGACCGAAAGTTTGCGCGAATTTTCGAACCCTATACGTTATAATGGACGCGAACGTTCGAAATCAAAAGTGCTAATTACAACGGCCAATATGCATGTTAATGTCATAAAACAGGTTTGGGGACCCGGGTCCTGCCCCAGGGGACATATATCAATGCAAAAAGAACTTTTAAAAACTAACGTTTTTTCGGGAGCAGTCATTTTAATGATGCATAAAGTGAAAAAAAAAAAAATGAAATTTTCCTTTAAATATGGTACCTGGGGGGTGTCTAAAGTATGCCTGTGAAGTGGCATGTGTTTCCCGTGTTTAGAACTGTCCTTGCACAAAATGACATTTGTAAAGGAAAAAAAGAAGCCATTTAAAACCACTTGCGGCTTTAGGTTTGTTCTTAAGTAGAATCTGAACAGGTACATTATGAAGTGTAGCTCCATCCCAAAAAAATCTATTTTTAAGCTTTTTGGAGAACATAGGGAGGGGTTATCACCCCTGTAACATTTGCTGTCTTTGCACATCTGTTCAGAACATGTCACCTCACTTTCCGTCCCAATGACAAATGTTTTTGGAAAAAGTGGGGTTTTAATTGAAACAAGGATTGGTGATAAAGTATCAGTAGAGAGGAGATACCTTTTTCCCAAATTAAATCTAACAGGATAGAATTTCCCTTCCTAGGGGTAGATTTCCTCTCACTTCCTGTTTTCTCTTTCCATTTGCAAGTAGGAGTCGTTTGTAAGTTGGATGTTTGAAAGTAGGGGCCTGGCGTATATACTCTGCAGAAATTTGCCCTATTAGATGTTGGTGTAGCCACAAGACTGGTGGGCACAGGAATGGGCCCTGCTATGAGTTAATAGATCAAGATTTGTAATTGCATGCACCTGTTGAACAGGGCAGAAAAATTGGGGGTGGTGGTGGTGGTGGACGGTGTTGCCACAAGACTGTAAGCTCTCACAGTTACTCTTGGTGGGCGCAGGAATGGGCCCTGCTGTGAGTTATTAGATCAAGATTTGTAATTGCAAGCACCTGATGAACAGGGCAGAAAAATTGGGCCTTTGGCGGTGGTGGTGGACGGTGTTGCCACAAGACTGTAGGCCCTCATAGTTACTCTTGGTGGGCGCAGGAATGGGCCCTGCTGTGAGTTATTAGATCAAGATTTGTAATTGCAAGCACCTGATGAACAGGGCAGAAAAATTGGGCCTTTGGTGGTGGTGGTGGACGGTGTTGCCACAAGACTGTAGGCCCTCACAGTTACTCTTGGTGGGCGCAGGAATGGGCCCTGTTGTGAGTTATTAGATCAAGATTTGTAATTGCAAGCACCTGATGAACAGGGCAGAAAAATTGGGCCTTTGGCGGTGGTGGTGGACGGTGTTGCCACAAGACTGCAGGCCCTCATAGTTACTCTTGGTGGGCGCAGGAATGGGCCCTGCTGTGAACTATTAGATCAAGATTTGTAATTACCCGCCCCTGTTAAACAGGGGCTGAAAAATTGTGCCTTAGGCACTGGTGCTGGTGCCACAACACTGCAACCCCTCACAGAGACTGTACTTGGAGCACAGCAGTCACACGTGTTGCGAAGCATTTTTTTAAAAAATTGTAAGTACCCGCCCCTGTTAAACAGGGGCTGAAAAATTGTGCCTTAGGCACTGGTGCTGGTGCCACAACACTGCAACCCGGCCCTCACAGATACTGTACTTGGAGCACAGCAGTCACACGTGTTGCGAAGCATTTTTTTAAAAAATTGTAAGTACCCGCCCCTGTTAAACAGGGGCTGAAAAATTGTGCCTTAGGCACTGGTGCTGGTGCCACAACACTGCAACCCGGCCCTCACAGATACTGTACTTGGAGCACAGCAGTCACACGTGTTGCGAAGCATTTTTTTAAAAAATTGGAAGTACCCGCCCCTGTTAAACAGGGGCTGAAAAATTGTGCCTTAGGCACTGGTGCTGGTGCCACAACACTGCAACCCGGCCCTCACAGATACTGTACTTGGAGCACAGCAGTCACACGTGTTGCGAAGCATTTTTTAAAAAATTGGAAGTACCCGCCCCTGTTAAACAGGGGCTGAAAAATTGTGCCTTAGGCACTGGTGCTGGTGCCACAACACTGCAACCCCTCACAGAGACTGTACTTGGAGCACAGCAGTCACACGTGTTGCGAAGCATTTTTTTAAAAAATTGGAAGTACACGCCCCTGTTAAACAGGGGCTGAAAAATTGTGCCTTAGGCACTGGTGCTGGTGCCACAACACTGCAACCCCTCACAGAGACTGTACTTGGAGCACAGCAGTCACACGTGTTGCGAAGCATTTTTTTAAAAAATTGGAAGTACACGCCCCTGTTAAACAGGGGCTGAAAAATTGTGCCTTAGGCACTGGTGTGGTGGCATGGATCATTGAGGAGGAGGAAGAGGATAGTCAGTGAACATAAGAGGACAGTCACTCAGCATCAGCATAGGCAGTCTTGAAGGGATGTGACATTAAAAATTATTCGGTTATATCCGCCTCAGGTGCCTGGTAGCTGGTGGTGATCCAAGACTGATTCATTTTGATGAATGTCAGTCGATCAACCGAGGCGGTGGACAGGCGCACCCTATGATCAGTCACAAATCCTCCAGCAGCACTGAATGTGCGTTCGGAAAGAACGCTGGAGGCAGGACAGGCCAGTAGCTCAATTGCATACTGTGCAAGCTCTGGCCAGTGATCCATCCTCAGGACCCAGTAAGCCAGAGGATTTTCGGTGGGAAAGGTGTCCAAGTCTGACCTTGCCCCAAGGTATTCCTGCACCATGTATATCAGACGCTGGCGATGGTTGCTGGAACCGATCATACCTTGGGGCTGCGGACTAAAAAATTGTCTGAACGCATCGGTCAGACGTCCACCTTCCCCACCGCTCCTTCTGCCACTGACCGAAGCCTCAGCAACTCGTCGCCCAGGACCAGGAGTTTGTAGCCTCCCAGTTTCTGGGAACGCGTTGCACAGACCTTTCTGCAAGGCCTCCCTGAGATGTCTCATCCTCTGCTCCCTCTGCGACGGCAAGATAAGGTCCGCAACCTTACCCTTGTACCGCGGATCAAGGAGAGTGGCCAGCCAGTAATGGTCCCTCTCCTTGATCCGAAGAACACGAGGATCCTTCTGCAGGCTTTGCAGGATCAGGGAGGCCATGCAGCGTAGGTTAGCTGAGGCATTCGGTCCGGAGTCTTCTGGGTCACTGAGGATGACATGATCGCCAGCCACCTCCTCCCAGCCACGTACAAGTCCACTGGTTTGTTGGGACTGTACATCATCCCTAAAAGACTGCTGCTGCTGATGCTGAGTGCCAGGCTCCACCTCCATGCTCACACAATCCTCCTCCTCCTCCTCCTCCTCCTCCTCATCCTCTTCCTGTGTGATGGGTGGGACAGAAGGAACACTGTCCGGATAAAGGGGGCCTTGAGAGGCAAGGAAGTCCTCCTCTTCCTGCCTCTGTTCTGCCTCAAGTGCCCTGTCCATTATCCCACGCAGCGTATGCTCCAACAGGTGGACAAGAGGGACAGTGTCACTGATGCATGCACTGTCACTGCTCACCATCCTCGTGGCCTCCTCAAATGGTGAGAGGACAGTGCATGCATCCCTGATCATGCTCCACTGACGTGGGGAAAAAAAAAACAAGCTCCCCTGACCCTGTCCTGGTGCCGTAGTCGCAAAGGTACTCATTGATGGCCCTCTGCTGCGTGTGCAGTCGCTGCAGCATGGCCAACGTTGAGTTCCACCTGGTGGGCATGTCACATATTAGGCGGTTCTTGGGCAGGTTCAGCTCCTTTTGCAGCTCAGTCAGCCGAGCACTGGCATTATAAGATCGGCGGAAATGCACACAGACTTTCCTGGCCTGCCTCAGGACATCCTGTAAGCCTGGGAACCTGCCCAAGAACCGCTGCACCACCAGGTTGAGGACGTGAGCCATGCAGGGCACATGGGTGAGCTGCCCCTGTCGCAGGGCGGAGAGGAGGTTGGTGCCATTGTCAGAAACGACCATTCCTGGCTTAAGCTGACGTGGCGTCAACCACCTCTCGGCCTGCCCCTGCAGAGCTGCCAGAACCTCTGGCCCAGTGTGGCTCCTGTCCCCCAAACACACCAGCGCAAGCACGGCATGGCATCTTTTTGCCTGCGTACTTGCGTAGCCCCTTGTACGCCTACGGAGCACCGCTGGTTCCAAGGACAGAGCACTGGAGGAAGAAGAAGAGGAGGGGGTGGAGGAGAGAGGTGTGTCACAACCAGTAGCAGTAGTCGCGTTTTGGAGGCGTGGTGGCGGAACAACCTCCAACACTACTGCACCTTGTCCTGCATCCCTCCCAGCTGCCAATAGAGTGACCCAATGGGCCGTGAAAGAAAGGTACCGTCCCTGTCCATGCCTGCTGGACCATGAGTCAGCGGTAATATGCACCTTACCGCTGACCGCCCTGTCCAGCGAGGCATGGACATTGCCCTCCACATGCCGGTAGAGAGACGGAATCGCCTTCCGCGAGAAAAAGTGGCGTTTGGGAACCTGCCACTGAGGAACCGCACATTGAACAAACTCACGGAAGGGGGCCGAGTCTACCAACTGAAAAGGCAGCAGTTGAAGTGCTAGCAATTTAGCAAGGCTAGCATTCAACCGCTGGGCATGTGGATGGCTGGGAGTGTACTTCTTTCTACGGTCCAGCAGCTGGGGCAGGGAAATTTGCCTGCTGCAATCGGACGTCGGTGTACTGCAAGTACTTGGTTGTGACACACCGAATTCTACACCTTCAGTCCTCTCAGAGCAGCTTTCAGAGAGGACTGAAGGTGTAGTGGGGATGGAGATCCCAGCTGAGGAGGAGCAAGGAGAGGTCCGCTTAGTTCTTTGGTGTGGGTCTTTTATGTGTGCCTGCCAACGAGCTGCATGGCAGGTCGCCATATGTCTGGTCATGCTTGTCGTGCCCAAGCGGCTGATGTTTTGGCCACGCGAGATACGCTTGAGACAAATATTGCAAATAGCAGTGGTGCGATCTGCTGCACTCGTCTCAAAAAAGGCCCACACCAAAGAACTTTTCTGATAACGTGCAGAGGCAGCGCCCTGCACAGGCGGAGCTCTGCGGTGTTGTACAGTTGCTGTGCTGGCCTCTACCTGGCCTCCAGGGGGCATCCTGCCTCGTTGGACATGTGACGCCGCATCCTCCTCCTCCTCGTCCTCCTCCTCATCCTCTCTCCCTTGAGGCACCCACGTGGAGTCAGTGACCTCATCATCCCCTCCCTCTTCACCACTAGAGCAAACCTGGCAGTAAGCTGCAGCTGGTGGAACAGTACTGCCAGATTCCTCAAGCTGGGTATCGTCATCCGAGCCTTCGAATCGTTGGGCATCCTCCTGGAGCATGTACCCAACACTGTGCTCAAAGAGTTCGGGGGACTCCTCAGGAGGACATGGTGGGTCTAGGGAAGGGGTGGCTGATGATGCTCTGTCAGTACCCTGAGCCTGGGCGAGAGAGGATGAGGAGGATGAGGAGGGCTTGGTCATCCATTCTACCAAGCCTTCAGCATGATGCGGCTCCACATGTCCAGCTGCCGAAAACAAAGACGCGCGTGTCCCATGGCCACGTGCTGTTGACGATGCACGACCACGTCCACGTCCACGGCCACGTCCACTAGAAACAGAGCCTGCCTGCCCTGTGTTCTTGGCTCTGCACGCTCTGCCTCCCCTTGGCGGTCTTCGAGCCATTGTAGTCGGTAGTCCTGTGGGTGCTGCTGAGAAGAAAATATAGGAGCTCTGTGTGATGCCACTAACACACTAGAAGTCCTATGGGTGCTTCTGCAAAGAAAATAGAGGAGCTCTGTGTGATGCCACTAACACACTAGAAGTCCTGTGGGTGCTGCTGAGAAGAATATATAGGAGCTCTGTGTGATGCCACTAACACACTAGAAGTCCTATGGGTGCTTCTGCAAAGAAAATAGAGGAGCTCTGTGTGATGCCACTAACACACTAGAAGTCCTGTGGGTGCTTCTGCAAAGAAAATAGAGGAGCTCTGTGTGATGCCACTAACACACTAGAAGTCCTGTGGGTGCTTCTGCAAAGAAAATAGAGGAGCTCTGTGTGATGCCACTAACACACTAGAAGTCCTGTGGGTGCTTATGCAAAGAAAATAGAGGAGCTCTGTGTGATGCCACTAACACACTAGAAGTCCTGTGGGTGCTGCTGAGAAGAATATATAGGAGCTCTGTGTGATGCCACTAACACACTAGAAGTCCTATGGGTGCTTCTGCAAAGAAAATAGAGGAGCTCTGTGTGATGCCACTAACACACTAGAAGTCCTGTGGGTGCTTCTGCAAAGAAAATAGAGGAGCTCTGTGTGATGCCACTAACACACTAGAAGTCCTGTGGGTGCTTATGCAAAGAAAATAGAGGAGCTCTGTGTGATGCCACTAACACACTAGAAGTCCTGTGGGTGCTTCTGCAAAGAAAATAGAGGAGCTCTGTGTGATGCCACTAACACACTAGAAGTCCTGTGGGTGCTTCTGCAAAGAAAATAGAGGAGCTCTGTGTGATGCCACTAACACACTAGAAGTCCTGTGGGTGCTTATGCAAAGAAAATAGAGGAGCTCTGTGTGATGCCACTAACACACTAGAAGTCCTGTGGGTGCTGCTGAGAAGAATATATAGGAGCTCTGTGTGATGCCACTAACACACTAGAAGTCCTATGGGTGCTTCTGCAAAGAAAATAGAGGAGCTCTGTGTGATGCCACTAACACACTAGAAGTCCTGTGGGTGCTTCTGCAAAGAAAATAGAGGAGCTCTGTGTGATGCCACTAACACACTAGAAGTCCTGTGGGTGCTGCTGAGAAGAATATATAGGAGCTCTGTGTGATGCCACTAACACACTAGAAGTCCTATGGGTGCTTCTGCAAAGAAAATAGAGGAGCTCTGTGTGATGCCACTAACACACTAGAAGTCCTGTGGGTGCTTCTGCAAAGAAAATAGAGGAGCTCTGTGTGATGCCACTAACACACTAGAAGTCCTGTGGGTGCTGCTGAGAAGAATATATAGGAGCTCTGTGTGATGCCACTAACACACTAGAAGTCCTATGGGTGCTTCTGCAAAGAAAATAGAGGAGCTCTGTGTAATGGGACTAACACACTTCAAGTCCAATAGGTGCCTCTGGGAACAAAATATAGCTCTGTGTGTGTGATGGGACTAACACACTTCAAGTCCTATAGGTGCTTCTGGGAACAAAATATAGCTCTGTGTGTGTGATGGGACTAACACACTTCAAGTCCTATAGGTTCTTCTGGGAACAAAATATAGCTCTGTGTGTGTGATGGGACTAACACACTTCAAGTCCTATAGGTGCTTCTGGGAAGAAAATATAGCTCTGTGTGTGTGATGGGACTAACACACTTCAAGTCCTATAGGTGCCTCTGGGAACAAAATATAGCTCTGTGTGTGTGATGGGACTAACACACTTCAAGTCCTATAGGTGCTTCTGGGAAGAAAATATAGCTCTGTGTGTGTAATGGGACTAACACACTTCAAGTCCTATAGGTGCCTCTGGGAACAAAATATAGCTCTGTGTGTGTGATGGGACTAACACACTTCAAGTCCTATAGGTGCTTCTGGGAAGAAAATATAGCTCTGTGTGTGTGATGGGACTAACACACTTCAAGTCCTATAGGTGCTTCTGGGAAGAAAATATAGCTCTGTGTGTGTGATGGGACTAACACACTTCAAGTCCTATAGGTGCCTCTGGGAACAAAATATAGCTCTGTGTGTGTGATGGGACTAACACACTTCAAGTCCTATAGGTGCTTCTGGGAAGAAAATATAGCTCTGTGTGTGTAATGGGACTAACACACTTCAAGTCCTATAGGTGCCTCTGGGAACAAAATATAGCTCTGTGTGTGTGATGGGACTAACACACTTCAAGTCCTATAGGTGCTTCTGGGAACAAAATATAGCTCTGTGTGTGTGATGGGACTAACACACTTCAAATCCTATAGGTGCTTCTGGGAACAAAATATAGCTCTGTGTGTGTGATGGGACTAACACACTTCAAGTCCTATAGGTTCTTCTGGGAACAAAATATAGCTCTGTGTGTGTGATGGGACTAACACACTTCAAGTCCTATAGGTGCTTCTGGGAACAAAATATAGCTCTGTGTGTGTGATGGGACTAACACACTTCAAGTCCTATAGGTGCTTCTGGGAACAAAATATAGCTCTGTGTGTGTGATGGGACTAACACACTTCAAGTCCTATAGGTGCTTCTGGGAACAAAATATAGCTCTGTGTGTGTGATGGGACTAACACACTTCAAGTCCTATAGGTGCTTCTGGGAAGAAAATATAGCTCTGTGTGTGAAATGGGACTAACACACTTCAAGTCCTATAGGTGCTTCTGGGAACAAAATATAGCTCTGTGTGTGTGATGGGACTAACACACTTCAAGTCCTATAGGTGCTTCTGGGAACAAAATATAGCTCTGTGTGTGTGATGGGACTAACACACTTCAAGTCCTATAGGTGCTTCTGGGAACAAAATATAGCTCTGTGTGTGTGATGGGACTAACACACTTCAAGTCCTATAGGTGCTTCTGGGAACAAAATATAGCTCTGTGTGTGTGATGGGACTAACACACTTCAAGTCCTATAGGTGCTTCTGGGAAGAAAATATAGCTCTGTGTGTGAAATGGGACTAACACACTTCAAGTCCTATAGGTGCTTCTGGGAAGAAAATATAGCTCTGTGTGTGTGATGGGACTAACACACTTCAAGTCCTATAGGTGCCTCTGGGAACAAAATATAGCTCTGTGTGTGTGATGGGACTAACACACTTCAAGT
This sequence comes from Lithobates sylvaticus, assembly GCA_028564925.1. Classification (NCBI taxonomy): domain Eukaryota; kingdom Metazoa; phylum Chordata; class Amphibia; order Anura; family Ranidae; genus Lithobates; species Lithobates sylvaticus. Next base: position 520,618,340 of record CM053028.1, on the reverse strand, counting down.
CCTATAGGTGCTTCTGGGAAGAAAATATAGCTCTGTGTGTGTAATGGGACTAACACACTTCAAGTCCTATAGGTGCCTCTGGGAACAAAATATAGCTCTGTGTGTGTGATGGGACTAACACACTTCAAGTCCTATAGGTGCTTCTGGGAAGAAAATATAGCTCTGTGTGTGTGATGGGACTAACACACTTCAAGTCCTATAGGTGCTTCTGGGAAGAAAATATAGCTCTGTGTGTGTGATGGGACTAACACACTTCAAGTCCTATAGGTGCTTCTGGGAACAAAATATAGCTCTGTGTGTGTGATGGGACTAACACACTTCAAGTCCTATAGGTGCCTCTGGGAACAAAATATAGCTCTGTGTGTGTGATGGGACTAACACACTTCAAGTCCTATAGGTGCTTCTGGGAACAAAATATAGCTCTGTGTGTGTGATGGGACTAACACACTTCAAGTCCTATAGGTGCTTCTGGGAACAAAATATAGCTCTGTGTGTGTGATGGGACTAACACACTTCAAGTCCTATAGGTTCTTCTGGGAACAAAATATAGCTCTGTGTGTGTGATGGGACTAACACACTTCAAGTCCTATAGGTGCTTCTGGGAACAAAATATAGCTCTGTGTGTGTGATGGGACTAACACACTTCAAGTCCTATAGGTGCTTCTGGGAACAAAATATAGCTCTGTGTGTGTGATGGGACTAACACACTTCAAGTCCTATAGGTGCTTCTGGGAACAAAATATAGCTCTGTGTGTGTGATGGGACTAACACACTTCAAGTCCTATAGGTGCTTCTGGGAACAAAATATAGCTCTGTGTGTGTGATGGGACTAACACACTTCAAGTCCTATAGGTGCTTCTGGGAACAAAATATAGCTCTGTGTGTGTGATGGGACTAACACACTTCAAGTCCTATAGGTGCTTCTGGGAACAAAATATAGCTCTGTGTGTGTGATGGGACTAACACACTTCAAGTCCTATAGGTGCTTCTGGGAACAAAATATAGCTCTGTGTGTGTGATGGGACTAACACACTTCAAGTCCTATAGGTGCTTCTGGGAACAAAATATAGCTCTGTGTGTGTGATGGGACTAACACACTTCAAGTCCTATAGGTGCTTCTGGGAAGAAAATATAGCTCTGTGTGTGTGATGGGACTAACACACTTCAAGTCCTATAGGTGCTTCTGGGAACAAAATATAGGAGCTCTGCCTGCCTGCCACGAACACACTACAAGTCCTATAGGTGCTTCTGGTAACAAAATATAGGAGCTCTGCCTGCCTGCCACGAACACACTACAAGTCCTATAGGTGCTTCTGGTAACAAAATATAGGAGCTCTGCCTGCCTGCCACGAACACACTACAAGTCCTATAGGTGCTTCTGGTAACAAAATATAGGAGCTCTGCCTGCCTGCCACGAACACACTACAAGTCCTATAGGTGCTTCTGGTAACAAAATATAGGAGCTCTGCCTGCCTGCCACGAACACACTACAAGCCCCTCTTTCTCAATCAATCTTTGTAACTGAATCTATCTAACTCAATTTCTGTAAGTGAATCTCTCTACCTAACTAAATCGAGCAGAGTGTCACAGAATCAGCCTGCTCAATCTGCGCCGGAACAGCATGTGACCGGCGCAGACGGCGTGGCGGCCTTTTATAGGGGGGGGCGTGTACTACAGCCCCTGAGCTGTAATTGGCTACAGGCGTCCTGCCTGTAGCCAATTATGGCTCTTCGAGTTTCCGGGGCTGTGATTGGCCAAGCATGCGGGGTCACAGTGCATGCTTGGCCAATCATCAGCCAGCAATGCACTGCGCCGGCCGCGCCCGGCCGCAATGCATTGCGGGGCCGCTCGCATCACACGAACGTGATGCGAGCGGCCAAAATAGTTCTGGGCTCGCCGAGCGAGTGAACGCCCGGTGCTCGATGCGAACGTGGGTTCGCATCGAGCACCGGGCCCATCCCTACTCGGAACCATGGTTTTGCACACAACCATTTGCACACATTACTACTGCATTTCTATTTGAATATATGCATGTGTGTCATTGGTTCTTTTGAATGAATACAAATGTCTGATTGGCTGATTCTGAAGCCAGCACCCTCTTTTGTTATCAATGTGTTTAGTATAAATAAAGGCAGCCTGGCCATTTCTCGTCAGGATTATACTGAGCTCAAGGTGATACCAGCATCTGTTTGTATTACTTGGAGAGATAAACGAGTGCCGATTCCCAGCATTACATAAGATGGCTGTATTTGTGCTTTTAATAAATGATATGCTTATAGGGAGAAGCTTAGAATTTCCCTGACAACATCTAGACTAAATAATAAAAATTTATTAAAAAATGTCAAGTAACAGCTTGAACCAACTCTGATCAATTTTAACTAAGAAGGTTTCATTAATAAACAGATAATTAACATTATTAATGTAGTGCAGGGCACAACCTAAAATAGATCTAGCAGCCTCCTAGTTTAGATTAGGCTGTTAGGAAAATTTTGCCTGGCTTCATTGTAAAAGGAGGGGCAGGGGATTGATTGGTTAGGGCTGTTCAGTGTTTCACTAGCTGCTGCTCTGTTACTTCCCTAGAGAATCCTAAAAACATAGTGGGGGGGAAAGGAAAGAGTGGGCAGCCTGAATATTTATGGGGCTCTAGCTAATCCCAGGGGAGGTGTGCCCAGAAAATGGAGAGATAGTCCATAAATAGCCTGAGGCATCTAGGCCCTAACAAATGTTCAAGGATCGAGTTGGGTCAGGAGGAAACTCACTGAAGAAATCCAGAAAGGAAGTTAGAGGGGAAGAGTCCAACAGCCCTGTGGTGGTTTAAGTCAACATCTCCTTCACTGGAAAGAGCCTTGTGGATATCGGCAAGAGGCAACAGGTGATCCTGTGGTAGTGAGAAGATAACCCCCAATGCTTAAGGAAAGTGGCAGTGTGTAGCTTTTAACTCCTGAGAGAGTACAAGTCACCAGCAGCATTAGAAATTCTAGGACATTTAGTTTGAAGAAGTGCAGCCAACAGTTTGTGAAGTACGGGCACAAGTTCCCAAATCCTCAAATTGTTCAGTTTCATTTTATCGAGTATCCCATGCTGCCATACCCTATGCTAGTTCACCGTTCCCAATAAAAACCCTAAAAGAACCCCTAGACTGTTTTTTGGACCAGTAGAAGAATGGAGAAAATGCTGTGTGCACTCTAATGCCCTGTACACACAGTCGGAATTTCCGACACCAAATGTTCGTTGTGAGCTTGTTGTCGGAAAATCAGAGAGTGTGTAGGCTCCGTCGGACATTTGCTGTTGGAATTTCCGACAACAAAAATTTGAGAGCTTGATCTCAAATTTTCCGAAAACAAAATCCGCTCTCGTAAATTCCGAGCGTGTGTACACAATTCCAACGCACAAAATTCCACGCATGCTCAGAATCAAGCAGAAGAGCTGCACTGGCTATTGAACTTAATTTTTCTCGGCTCGTCGTACGTCTTGTACGTCACCGCGTTCTTGACGTTCGGAATTTACGACAACATTTGTGTGACCGTCTGTATGCAAGACAATTTTGAGCCAACATCCGTCGGAAAAAAATCCAGGATTTTGTTGTCGGATGTCCGATCGTGTGTACGCGGCATATGGGGGAAATAGGATCAAATTAACCAGTGGCTCCTTAGGGGTGTGGTACATAAAAAATTATTATATTGTCTATTTATTGATGCTGAAAAATCAGTTGATTGAAAATTGTTTTGCTTTTTGTTTTTTTCTCCTTTTTAATAAATAAGCTTTCCACAAACCCCAAGCTAGGATCAGAATGAATAATCAGTTTCCTTTACTTATCACTATTGAATAATAATAAAATGGATATAATTTAGTATTTAAATTTAAAAAAAACTAAAGAAAATTCCTGGGAATTTATATTTTAAGGTGAACCCGTCTTTTATCACCATAAACGTTTCTCCATCACTTTGGTTAACATTCCTTAAAGTGGGGTGCCCCCTAAAAAAAAATGTAATAATCAGACACTTACCGGCATTCTTACTGTGGGCACCCGGCTGTGGCTTCACAGCCGGGCACCCACTGCGCATGCGCGAGCGGCACCACGCGCCGTGATACGCGGCGCAGTCATCTGGGACCTGTCATGTGTCCCAGGTGAGTGACTGCACCGAGGGGAAGTGATGTCAGTGCCCGGTCACTGAAGGAGGCAGACTACGAGGGACCCCCTAGCAACAGGCATTTAGAGGTGAGTAAAATTCTTTTTTTTTCCAATTCATTTTTTTTATGAATTTTAAGCTATTTTTTTTGGTGGAAACACTACTTTAAGGTAATATAATCTTTGCAATTGCTCGGATGTTTTTGTTTAAGCTTTGGATTTTTTCTAACTGGGACTTTTTTGGTTCATTTTAGTATGCTTGTAAAGCAAAGCATACAAAATGTATAAATACTTGCAAATTGTTACTCTCATGTTTGTGTTTTTCATGTGGAAAATAAAAAAAAAGAGGAATATTTCCAAAAAAGAATTACTGAATTATGTGTTGTGCCCGATAATTGGTCCATTGATCATACAGAATAATATTTACCTCTTGTTGCTTTGTCAAGAATGTGTCAATAAGGTTCCTCTGGTCATTTACATCCAATTCTTTCCTTTGCTTAACAAATGTTGCTCTTATAAAGTTCTGCATTTGGGAAAAGTTTTCAGCAATCTGCTTGTGGCTTCCTGGCAATAAGCCTATCAGGAATGGGAAGCTATTATACAGCTTAAAAAAAAAAGAAAAAAGAAACACATTATTTATTGATTTTATATAAAGCAATTATGAGTAAAATATAGGATATATCACCTGAAATAACATAATGTTTCTGTCAGGGCCTTGTTCACCTGCTGGTGACACTGTGGTTCCCTGGGCAAAAAGTTGTAGTTCCAGTGTCCACCAGTGGGTGTTTTCCGAGCAGCCAGCAGTCTCCAGTCATCAGTCTCTACCTGATGCTGGTTGCTGGGAGGGTACTGAAGGTGTTTCTGAAGGCTCAAGGTTTTTTTATCTTAATGCATTCTATGCATTAAAAAGTCTAACTATATTATAAAAAAAAAAAAACTCTCAAATGGTGTATTATATGCTGTTCTTACTCACTTAGTCACTATGAGATTCGTTTTCTGTATTCTGCAAAAATTGTTTGATCCAATGCAGTTGGGGATTTTGCACAGCAGTGTTGGCAGCTCTGTACATGCTCAGTTTTTAGTGAGTTTCTATGCTGAGCATTGCCTCCCTATCACATCTGAGCAGCCCATGTGACTATAGAGTATATGCACAGTGGTAAATGACAGCCCACTCCCTCCTTCCTTCTCCATGTTCACTAAGCAGCTAAACACAATGGGGCGGGATATAACAAGTAGATTGATGGAGGCTTCATCTCCCTCTTATTTTAAGACACAGGCTGGAAAGGGAGTGACACAGCCTGTGACTGGCAGAAATTCACACACACCATGTTATTGACAAAAAATGTATTTGTTTTCAAATAACGATATATATATATATAAATATATATATCCGTATGACAATTTAAAACAGTTTATTGATATTCAGTTTTTATTTTTACTCTGAATTCCAAAGGCTGTTTTTTTATTTTGCTAGTCTGATGCTGTTGCCATTGTTCCTAATCCTGTTCCTGATCTCTACCTTGCATCCTGAACCTTGCACCCCTCTGCCTTAATTCTGCTCTCTTTGCTCCTGTACCCAGTCTTTTGTATGTTTATGTTCGCTGTTTGCTGGTGTATGCATGCCTTTTTTCTTTACTATTATTTCATTTACTTCACTATATATAAACTGGTATCAGTTTCCTTGTGTAGGTATGCAGATCTAGTCATCTCAGTTGCACATTCTTGACAGTCTCTTTAATTACTTACCCCTTGGCTTGACAGTTCGGCAACGAGTAATGGAAAAGTAATAATGTTTCCAACATTAGGATGGTATAGTAGGTTTTCTTTTTTTAAGGGGGGAAGAAGATGACAGGTTTGCTCCCATATCTGCATCTAAGGCTGGTAATGAGCCAGTGGAGGTCCCAGTAACAGCCAGCAAAAATTATTTTTACAAACAAAACTTGTTACTTAAGCCTCATATACACGATCAGATTTTCTGCAGGGAATTATATGATGACAAACTGTTTGTCTAAAATCTTACCATTAGTACACTCCATCAGACAATTGTTGGCCAACTTTTCGCCAAAAAATGTTGGATGGCAGGCTAGTAAATATTCTGCGGACAACGGTCTGTTGTGAGATTTTCGTATTGTGTGTACACAAGTCCAAAGTACAAACGCACATGCTCAAAATCAATGCTCACCAAGCACAACGTTAGCAGAAGGTGCCCAAAGGGTGGCGCTCAAGAGCTGAAATTCCTCATAGTACATCACTACGTTTGTGTTTGTTGGCCGACAGTTGTGTACCGTTTGTGCGCAAGACAAGTTCCTGGCACACGTCCTTCGGACCAAAGTCTGACACTTCTTCTGTGGAAAATCCGATCGTGTGTACGAGGCTTAAGTCTAGCCCTTCTCTGCACTCTTTTAGTATCGATTGATTATATCAGTATTGCTTTTGTATATTTCATAGTAATGCTTTGTATATTTTTTTACAAAGAAATAAAAATTGGTTTGTTTTATAAAAGGTTGGACAAACAAAAATATAATTTGTTCTCACAAATGAAACTACAGTATGTTATTATAATAATAAAAGCCTATTCATTGCAATTTTGTACTGCAATAAAGGTTTCTTCTGTACTGAACAAATAAAAATAAAAAATCTATTGTAGGAAAATATAGTAGAAAAATCTGTAGGAATAATTGTCAGATAAGCAGTAATGCACACGGTCGGGAAATCCGACCACAAAATCCATCTGATTTTTTCCGACGGATTTTGTCCGACACTGGTGTTGCATACACATGGTCGGACAAAGTTGTCGGAAAATCCGATCATTCTGAACGTGGTGACGTTTGTTGCCTACGACGGGACTACGTAGAGGCTAGTAGCCAATAGCTTTGGTCTTTTAATGTAATCTGAGAATGCATGGCACTTTGTCCGTCGGAATTCACTACACACGATCGGAAAAAGTCCGATAGGACTTTGTTGTCGGAAAATTTGAGAGCAGGAGATAAAACTTTGTCCGTCGAAAAATCCGACGGAAAAAGTCCGATGGAGCCTACACACGGTCGGAATTTCCGAAAACATTGTCCGATAGGACATTTTCCGTCGGAAAATCCGACCGTGTGTACGGGGCATAACACCTCCACAATCTGAATGATGCTCTGGTCATAAAGGGTTATATAAAAGGTTTGTGTATTTTCAGTGCCCCATGAAAAGAACCTACCGGTACTTAAAAAACTGTTGGAACCGAGTCATAACCCCCTTTTTCAACAATAGCTTGTTTATTAGCCTTGAAAATGGTCTGAAAAAAATAACAAAGTTTATCTCTTATGGATTTTAATAGGACAGATTCGCTCATCTCTATTTTCTGCAGTAGGAAATAAATCCCTATCCTGGAATTATTGTTCAATTTGTTGTAGCTGATTGTAGTAACAGGTCTTCATATTTCAAATCTCATTTTTACAAATAAAACATTTCTTTGCCACATGCCTGTATATATCCAAATAACAGTGACTTACTCTGATTAAAGGTGAGCCCACCAGTTTTAAGTTCTCATTAGCTATGTTCATGAGCTTCTGTAATGTAGGATCCTCATATTCAAATCTACAGCTCAGTAGTATGGATATAATGATGTTGGCCACAGCTGCATTAATGATGGTCAGATTGTCAAAGGGCTTTCCTGGAATTTAAAAACATAAAATAAAAATCCAACTTGACTATGCATTTAAACAACTCTATTGTCACGTACACACGATCTGAATGTGCTGTTGTGTTCTGACAGTGGTGAATCCTCGGCTTCAGAATATACTGTTCAGTATATTGGCCCAGGTCCCACCCAGCTTCTTGCACTGATAAGATATGCACTGTTTTGTAATACTCGCATTTCCTGGCCTGAGGCCCTCCTATAGAGTGTAGAATGTTCACACACAAAGTGCTTTTCAACTCTTTACTGTAGAATGATATTGGCACAAAATCTTTACACTTTCCTTCTTTATAATGGCCACAGTGCCGAACACTTCCATGCTATAAACAAAGATTAAAAGAGTCCAGCTTTCTTTGCCAGCAATCACTCATGAGTCCCCCAGTGTGGGTTCTCCTGGAGGCCTCTATACTCCAGGCTACAGACCTGCTAAGCAGATGTCAGGGGTAGCTAATATCCTTGCATCTTCTACTTTGTGAGTCCCCCTAACATGGTATTCTCACCTAAAGCCCCCTGACAGTCCAGCCCTGCAGAGGGCTCTCTCTCTCATACACAGATCACAAACCTAGTACGTTATCTTAGTCAAGAGCAGCCTGTCCCCATACCCCCTTCTGCTAGGCCCAACACACAGCCAATAACAAAAGAGAGAAGTGGCATTACATAAAGAGGCACTACATCTGCCAACAAGCCTTTTGTATATGACCTTATCAGTATACAGAAGTAGTATAGTATAGTTTTTGAAAATTATGTTTTTTTCTAAAGTTTGTAATAATATATATGCAGAAAAGTAGTAGGCATGGTGTTCATTACATATCCAGACTCTGTTTGCTGTCTGATGGTCATTTCATTATATGCTCAGCTGAAGTTGACCAAGTTTCTGACATGTTTATATTACTAAAGAAATCTTGCTACCATCTTATCTGTTCTGAGATGACTTAATAAACACTTACCTCCATATGATTGAATAGCCTGTACCAAGTATTCAGCTTCCTCAATTATTTTGTCTTCTGTAGTTCTCTTTCCCATCCCATAATCCCGAAGTGTGGAAAGGGTGAATCTTCTCATCACCTTCCAGTTATCTCCATTGGCAAAGACAACCCCTAAACAGAATACATACAGTTTACAACCTGTACATGTAAAGTCAACTGTATTGCTCCCAATTAAATATAAGCTATTACATGATCAACAATGACGTTTTTTTTTTTTTTTTCCAAAATCTCACAGGCCTTGTAATATTCTTTTTTTTTTTTTTTATCCAGACCTTCATAATTATCTCCAGCTCAAATAACAAATAGAAAAGGGTAGCAGGATTTCCAAAAGTGACGGTTGTGCTATTTTGTTTAATGCTACTGAATCAGCAAGGGGCTGTAATAAGAGTTGTACATACACCAGAATCCTGTCCTAAAACGAGGCTCGGTTCAAACTATTGCGAATTGGATGCGGGTCCTGCATCCAATTCGCAATAGCAGGAGATTGTGACCGGCTCTCTATGGAGCTGGTTCACATATCTCTGATGCCACTCCAGTGTGAATTTGCACAGGAGCCCTGAACATCTTTTGGTCTGTTTCAGGTCTGAATTCAGCCCAAAATTCGGTCTGGAATTGGACCTGAAATGGTGAACCAGGACGCACAGGGCTCCTTCTGTGAGCCGCATCGGTATTAGGTGTGAACCGAGCCTAATATTATCTACAACTTTGAGTTCTTTCACTATGTCCATCAGTATGATGTGCTGTAAAGACACTCAAAACCAGCAATACTGATTTATTAGTGGTTTGTGAATTACAACTTTGTGAATAATAAGTTGTTCAATTTGCTGTGATTCATGTCACCATGGATAACCAGTTTGTTCTGCTAGACAAACAGATCTGCTTGGTGAACTGCAAATAGCTGCTTTGGATGCCGCAGCATTTGCAAAGGTCCACCAGCAACCTACTAATCATGAAGCACATGGCCATATCCCGATCTAGATACTGTGCTGTATCCTTATTTGAACCATACTAATACTGATAATTTCAAGAGCCACTGTCAGCTTGTCCATGCAGAGAAAATTTACAAAAGACAAATAGACAGTTAGACTGTGCAGGCAGTTGCATCAGAGCTTAGTAACTGAGGGGAAGCTCTACTGACTTCCATCATCCAATCATGTGCAAGCTAAAATGCATTTTCTTTTTTCTTGCATGGGTATTCTTTGCAAAGTGAAACTTTGCATCATTTACTGAGCTCTGGAGCAACTGCACTTGCAAAGGTCACAGTCGATGGGTCACAGTCGATGGGCCTTTAGTAAATCAACCCCTGTGTCTCTGCATAGCCCCCCCCCCCCCAGCCCCCCCCCACCCCCAAACACCCTTACACACACACCTTACCAGTGATCTGTTCCTCATCTGAAGCCAGCGATTATATATATATATATATATATATATATATATATATATATATATATATATATATATATATGTCAATTCAGGTAATGTGCAGCATCTGATCTCCTACCCTGTATCACTACTTGGGCCTAGTAGGCAATCACAAGATCTGAGCACTGTGTACATGAGTACATGATATCAGTGCTTTTCCAGGTCACCAACAGTAGTTATTTCAGCAGCGGCTGCACAGAAGCAAGAAGCTTCAAGGAAGTATCATTAAGCTGAGTATCAAGGAGTCGGGGGGGGGGGGGGTTCTTTGCAAAGACACTGTCAGTTTGTGCCATTTGGGCAAGGTGACGGGGGGGTTATTTACTAAAGGAAAATCCACTTTTCACTGCAAGTGCACTTGGAAGTAAAGTCGCTGTAGATCCGAGGGGGACATGCAAGGAAAATAAAAAAACTGCATTTTAGCTTGCACGTGATTGGATGATAAAATCAACAGAGCCTCCCCTCATTTCAGATCTTCCCCTCAGATTTAGAGCGACTGCACTTTAACCGCTTCCCGACCGCCTCATGCACATTTACGTTAGCAGAATGGCACGGCTAGGCAAAAGCACGTACAGGTACGTCCCCTTTAATTGCCTAGCCGTGGGGTCGCACGCGCGCCACCGGCGGCACGCTCGTGACCCGGTCGGGAGCTCCGTGACCGCGGCCGCGGGACCAATGGACCCGATCGCCGCTGGTATCCCGCGATCGGGTCACAGAGCTGAAGAACGGGGAGAGGTCTGTGTAAACAAACCTCTCCCCGCGCTTCCTACACTGCCTGTCACTGATCGGCTGTTCCCTGTCATCGGAAAAGCCGATCAGTGACGTCAGACGTCAGCCACGCCCCCTACTGTGAAAAAAACACACACACATCACACTAACTCCTCCCCGCCCCCTGGTGGTTAACTCCTTCACTGCCACTGTCATTTACATTTAAATAGCACTGATTTCTGTATAAATGACAATAGTCCCAAAAATGTGTCAAAAATGTCAGATGTGTCCGCCATAATGTCGCAGTCACAATAAAAATCGCTGATCACGGCCATTACTAGTAAAAAAAAAAAAAAAATATTAATAAAAATGCTATAAAACTATCCCCTATTTTGTAAACGCTATAACTTTTGCGCAAACCAGTCAATAATCGCTAATTGCGATTTTTTTACCAAAAATATGTAGAAGAATATGTATCGGCCTAAACTGAGAAAAAAAATGTTTTTTTATATATTTTTTGGTGATATTTATTATAGCAAAAAGTAAAAAATATTGCATTTTTTTCAAAATTGTCTCTCTATTTTTGTTTATAGCGCAAAAAATAAAAAACGCAGGGGCGATCAAATACCACCAAAAGAAAGCTCTATTTGTGGGAAAAAAAGGACGCCAATTTTGTTTGGGAGCCACGTCGCATGGCCGTGCAATTGTCAGTTAAAGCAACGCAGTGCCGAATCGCAAAAAGGGGCCTGGTCCTTTGGCTGCAAATTGGTCCGGGGCTGAAGTGGTTAAAGTGCACTTTCAGTGCAAAGTGGATTTGACTTTCGTAAATAACCCCCAGTGTCTCTTTATTGCTGGAGATCTGTGATGGACAATACAACATGATTGAGTTTTACCTACTGAACATACAAAGAAATGTAAAAATTATTTGTTTATAAAAAAGGAACCACAGAAAGTCTAGTTTATCCTGTATCCAATAATTACTGGCTTTGCTATTTCCCCATAGATTTCATAGAAAACCTGACCCACACAGGTCCCACGGCTTTCATGGAACATCTGACCTATGCAGGTCCCCATGAATTTCATGGAAAACCTGACCTACACTGATTTCATGGAACACCTGACCTACACAGGTCCCCATGGATTGCATGGAACACCTGACCTACACAAGTCCCCATGGATTGCATGGAACACCTGACCTACACAGGTCCCCATGGATTTCATGGAACACCTGACCTACACAGGTCCCCATGGATTTCATGGAACACTTGACCTACACAGGTCCCCATGGATTTCATGGAACACCTGACCTACACAGGTCCCCATGGATTTCATGGAACACTTGACCTACACAAGTCCCCATGGATTGCATGGAACACCTGACCTACACAGGTCCCCATGGATTTCATGGAACACCTGACCTACACAGGTCCATATAGATTTCATGGAACACCTGACCAACACAGGCCCTTACGGATTTCATGGAACACTTGACCTACGCAGAATGAGAAATACATTTTCATGACTAAAATCTGCTAGCATTAAAAATCCAGTTTTTATAGGCAAAATATCAGTCAATATATTCACAAATGTATGCCAAGTCATTTTAAAATACTTTAATAATATATCTTTGAATAAATGTACCATTTTCTCTTAGGGTTTTAGGGAACCACAGTGTCTTTGGCCTGTCTGAAAACTCCTCAGCGTGGTTAATTAGAGCATCTTTCACAGCATCATATCCACAAAGGACAACCATCTTCTCCGTTCCTATTTGGGCACCTATTACTGGGCCATACGTCTTGGATAACTGCAAATTAAATTACATAATGGGACCATTAAAAAAAAAAAAAAATTCATTTTATTACTGATCTATTACTGTAATTACAGTATTCAAAGAAATCTGCAAGTAAAGAGAAGTGAACTTATAAATTGACTGTTTTTCATTCATTAGAATCTGAAGTTTATAAAAGTGTATTGTGATAAATTTGAAATTTTAATAAATGAGATACAGCCCAAACATATTTTTTATGAATGGACTTTTACAGTATGTGCATAAGCCTAGTGATATAGGTAAGGTAATTAGAGTTCACCGTAATGCTGACAGTAATTTCTTATGACAACTAGACATGTGCAATTCGTTTCGTTTTTTTTAGTTTTTCGGTTTTTTTAATTTTTTTCGTTCGTTCGTTTTCGTACGAATGAACGAATCGTTCGAATCGAACGAATCCGAATAACGAATCGTTTGAATCGTACGAATCCGAAAAGCAACGAAAATCCGAAAAACCAAACAACGAAAATCCGAAAAACTAAAAAAGTAACAACGAAAATGAACGAAAAAATTCATACATTCGTAACTTTTTTTTTTTGTTGAATTGGTAATTTTCCGTGTCCCTTACAATGGTGCTGCTTAACGTGCTTCAAATGGATTGAACAAAAAAATTCGTACATTCGTAACTTTTTTTTTCGATTCGTACCTTTTTTTTTTTCGATTCGTAACTTTTTTTTTTTCGATTCGTAACTTTTTTTTTTTCGATTCGTAATGAATGGATTGAACCAAGAAATTTGTAACTTTTTTTTCGATTCGTAAATTTTTTTTTTCGATTCGTAACTTTTTTTTTCGATTCGTAAATTATTAAAATGTAATAATAGCATACACATTACATAAAATTATGAATTATGCTCCGATTACGAATCTAGGAATGTTACGAATGTTACGAATGTACGAATAACTACGAATGCGTCCGAAAATTAAACTAACGAAAAAACGAATCAACGAAAAATAACTCTTACAAATGTACGAATCGTTACGAATACGAACAACAACGACTTACGAATGTACGAATCTTTACGAATACGAACAACAACGACTTACGAATGTACGAATCTTTATGAATACGAACAATGATGACTTACGAATGTACGAAACGTTACGAATCAACGGAAACGAAAAAAACGAAACGAAAAAAAAACGATTTTTTTTCGGAAACGAAAAAAACGAAACGAAAATAAACAATTTTTTTTGTTGTGCACATGTCTAATGACAACTCAGTAGTGGAATGTATGTAAACAAATGAATTCCGGAAGTGTCACTGGGGACAGACAACACAATGGAGCTGATTTACTACAGGCAAATAGGCTGTTTATTTTGCAAGGGAGAGTTGCACTTTGCAAGGAAGTTTGCTACAGCGCTTGGTGAATGAGGTGAAGCTCTGCTGATTTACATCATTCAATCAAGTACATTTTCCTTGCCAAAATGTGGTTGGGTGTTGTTTACAAAATTAAACTTCGTCACACATTCACTAAACTCTTACGAAAATTCCCATGCAATTGAACTGCCTATTTGCCTTTAGTAAAACAACTTCAATATTTACAGAACCATACCTTGTCTTAAAGCAAGAGGGTATGGTATGGCAACTTCATATAAAATATATATATTTTTTTAATCTGGCCACTTATTAAAATTAGCTTCAAATTGCTGTTTGAGTCTGGGTCAGCACAAGGTTCGACCACAACAAATTTGCTAGAAATTATAAAATTTGAAATAGATTTATTTTCAACCCAAATCGGATTTGCAATAATAAGCAACATATTACCTCTATAAATGTCTTATGTGGTTTCTTCATGTCAAGGCTGAGCATATTTCCAATGATTGGCCATGGTTTAGGTCCAGGTGGGAAATTCTTGTACTTGTCTTGCTTCTTACTGCCATATACAAGGGCAAAGAAGAGGATGACCACAACGGACAGAAGGATTGTCACAGAGTCAACTGGAAACATTGTCCTGTAATAATTACAGAGGAGGAACAAAGTCATTGTGGGCAATGTATGAAGAAAACAAATATTAAAGGACTTAATGGTGGCCAAACACATTTTGATAAACAATGGATTTATTTTCCAATCAGTCTTTTCTGATAGGAATAATCAATCTACTGTGCCTTGCAAAAGTATTCACCCTCCTTGGCTTTTTACATATTTTGTTACATTACAGCCTTTAGTTCAATGTTTTTTTTTTAATCTGAATTATATGTGATGGATCAGAACACAATAGTCTAAGTTGTTGAAGTAAAATTAGATAAATATATACATAAAAATATTTTTCAGAAATAAAAAACTGATAATTGGCATGTGCGTATGTATTCACCCCCTTTGTTATATACATAAAAAGTTCTAGTGCAGCCAATTACCTTAAGAAGTCCCATAATTAGTAAAATGATGTCCACCTGTGTGCAATCTAAGAGTCGCATGATCTGTCATTACATAGACTCACCTTTTTGAAAGGCCCCAGAGGCTGCAACACCTAAGCAAGAGGCACCACTAACCAAACACTGCCATGAAGACCAGACCAAGGAACTCTCCAAACATGTAAGGAACAATGTTGTTCAGAAGTACAAGTCAGGGTTAGCTTATAAAAAAATATCCAAATCTTTGATGATCCCTAGGAGCACCATCAAATCTATCATAACCAAATGGAAAGAACATGGCACAACAGCAAACCTGCCAAGAGACGGCCGCACACCAAAACTCACGGACCGGGCAAGGAGGGCATTAATCAGAGAGGCAGCACAGAGACCTAAGGTAACCCTCAGAGTTCTGCAGAAGAGACTGAAGTATCTGTACATAGGACGACAATAAGCCCTACACTCCATAGAGTTGGGCTTTATGGCACAGTGGCCAGAAGAAAGCCATTATTTCAGCAAAAAAATAAAAAAAAAAAGCACGTTTTTAGTTTGGGAAAAGGCATGTGGGAGACTCCCAAAATGTATGGAGGAAGGTGCTCTGGTCTGATGAGACTAAAATTGAACTTTTTGGCCATCAAAGCGACTTGGAGCTGTTATAGCCACAAAAGGTAGCTCTACAAAGTATTAACTTTAGGGGTGAATAGTTATGCACATTGACTTTTTCTGTTATTTTGTCCTATTTGTTGTTTGCTTCACAATAAAAAAAATCTTCAAAGTTGTGGGCATGTTCTGTAAATGAAATGATGCAAATCATCAAACAATCCAAGTTAATTCCAGGTTGTGAGGCAACTAAACACAAAAAATACCGAACACAGTACGGTATACTTTATGTAGCCTCAGCTACATATAGTTTAAACTGCACATCCAGCAGCCTCACATGTTGTTGAGGGAAATAGGGGGTTATTTACTAAAGGCAAATCCACTAGTTAAAGCCGAACTCCAGCTTTTTATACACTTTACACAGTTAATTTGGGCCAAGCTGGCCCAAAGGAACTATGGGGTTGATTTACTAAAGGCAAATCCACTTTGCACTACAAGTGCACTGCAAGAGCACTTGGAAGTGCACTTGGAAGTGCAGTCGCTTTAGATCTAAGGGGAAGATCTGAAATGAGGGGAGGCTCTGCTTATTTTATCATCCAATCACGTGCAAGCAAAAAATCTGTTTTTTATTTTCCTTGCATGTCCCCCTCAGATCTGCAGCAACTGCACTTGCAAGTGCACTTCCAAGTGCACTTACAGTGCACTTGTAGTGCAAAGTGGATTTGCCTTTAGTAAATCAACCCCATAGTTCCTTTGGGCCAGCTTGGCCCAAATTAACTATGTAAAGTGTATAAAAAGCTGGAGTTCAGCTATAACTAGTGGATTTGCCTTTAGTAAATAACCCCCTACTTCCCTCACTAACATGTGAGGCTGCTGGATGTGCGGTTTATACTATATGTAGCTGAGGCTACATAAAGCATACCGTACTGTGTTCCGGGTTCAAGCCAAGACTTCCTGTCTCATACCTGAAACACAGTGGAGTCTATTACAGCGGGGCTCAGCCATTCAGCAAAAGCATTGTATTCTATTAATGAATAGAAAGCTTCCTCTAATTGGCTGAGTCAGAGGTTGTGACATCATCAGCCTGCCTCTGCTTTGTATTCATTGATAGAATACATTGCTTTCTCTGAATGGCTGAGCGCTGATCAAATAGACTCTACTGTGTTCCAGGTATGAGCCAAGAATTCTCGGCTCGAACCCGGAACACAGTGCGGTATGCTGTATGTAACCGCAGCCTACAAACAAAGTTTATACCATACATCCAGCAGCCTCACATGTTAGTGAGGGACATAGCTCGTTTGGGCCAACTTGGCCCAAGCAAACTATGAAAAGAGCATCAAAAGCTAGAGTTTAGCAATCCTTGGTTGATTTCAGCATAGCAACAGCTGACATGCATTTAGGGCCGTGCCACAACTGTGAGTCAAGCATTTGTCTCGTGGTTGTGGTGTATTCCTTTTGATCTCATTAGCTGAGTTTGACAGGCGGTACCATCTGCACCCAGAGTTAAAAAATATACATTAATTCACAGCCAGGCATACGTACAGCCAGTGAAACAACTTATCAACCACTTGTTTTTACCACTCCCTGTCTGCTTGTGTGCAAACATCCTTATGCCCCGTACACACAATAGTATTTTCCAGGGGAGCTTGTTGTTGGAAATTTCCGACCGTGTGTAGGCTCTATCGGACATTTTCCATTTCCGACACACAAAATTTGAGATCTGGATCTCAAATTTTCCAACAACAATATCTGTCCTCGTAAATTTTGATCGTGTGTAGAGAATTCCGATGCACAAAGTTCCACGCCTGTTTGGAATCAAGCAGAAAATCCGCACTGGCTATTGAACTTAATTTTTCTCGCCGTATGTCTTGTACGTCACCGTTGACCTTCGGAATTTCCGACAAGATTTGTGTGACCGTGTGATACACACAGTATGCAAGACAAGTTTGAGCCAACATCCGTTGGAAAAAAAAACATGGATTTTGTTGTCGGAATATCCTATCGTGTGTACAGGGCATTAGGATGTTACATCTCGATAACATAAAATGGAGGTTTCTGTCGTTCAGGAGAAGAAAACTCAGGCAGGGCTGACAACCCTCCTTGGGAGCAGAGGCACTGTGCTGTCAGCTCCAGCAAGAAGTTAGGAGCTCATTGACTCTCTGGCAGATCAACAGAGATTCTTCTGTACAAAATATGGGCAAATGTACTTATTAACATTAATACATTACTGAAAAATGAAACACTTACCAATAGTCACTGTTGAAGTTATCCTGTCTGCTGATCTGGACTTTCCTGCTTTCGTTCTTCTGCTTTTTACACTCTCAAGGACTATTTAAACACTGTGTAGATAATGGCCTTGAGATGTACAATCATTACTCCACCCAGCAATAAATAGTGAACATGAAGAAGCAGATTTTCGATTATGCAAGTTTATGATTCACACTGTAACTCTGCGAACAGAGGAAATAGTCATTTGTGATTTGTTGAAGTAATTTGTAGTAGGATGAAAGGTAGGTGAAAGGTAATTGTAACCCCCTAGCCTGATTTTAAAGTCCAAATTTGCGTCTTACAAGGTGCGTTCCAAAAAGCTGCTTGGGTTACATGAACAAAAATTAAGGGTTTTAAAATAATATTTAGAAAAGGATGATTTAGGTTCCATTCACATGCATAGGCAAATTTGCATGTGTTGACGTGGCATTCTGCATTGCATTTTAACATGCACATTTCTCTGCACTTCCTATAACATGCAATGGGTCTTAGAAGTAAGTAGAAAAGTAAGTAAGTAAGAAAAGTAGAAGAGCCAAACATTGTGTTGGTCTGCTGTTTTTACTTGCGTGTTGATGTGCATTGCACTGCGCTGACATGTGTTACAATGCATTGTGCTGCAAGAAAGTAGGGCTTTCTCTACATCTTGCATTCTGACCTCACAGGAGAATGATGCATAGAATGGTACCTATACATCAACAACACACATGATAAGCTGGAAAATTCCAGGATTTCCTTTGGCACTTTACCCTTCCTTTCTCTCGCCTTCCCTCTATCTGATCACTGGATCAACAAAAAAATCCCTATATAAGTTCCCTTTTTTACCTACCTTAAGCCATGGTGACATGACACCACAGCCCCAGGTGTCCTTCTCTTCCATTCACTTCCTACTTGTGTCCTTTGGGTGTCCACATCAGTGCTGCATGATGTGGATACTTCCTATTGAATGGCATTGGCCAGGTCCTATGGGGAAAGGACCAATGTCAAGCATTGTGGAGGGGAGTGAAGGGGACCAGCAATCTTGGGCTCTATTGTACCACAGGACTTGCATCCCCCCACACCTGAAAATGACAGCATTGAGTGATCTGAATCAGGGATATAGGTACCTATATACAGGCATACCCCACTTTAAGTACACAATGGGGTTTATTTACTAAAGCTGGAAAGTACGAAATCGGGCTCACTTCTGCATAGAAAACAATGAGCTTCCAGGTTTTATTACCAAAGCTTAATTGAACAAGATGGGGTTAAAAGCTCATTGGTTTCTATGCAGAAGTGAGCCTGATTTTGCACTTTCCAGCTTTAGTAAATAAACCCTATTGTGTACTTAAACGTGGGGTATGCATGTAGCAAGCAAGTGTGCTGCAAGTTTGAAAATAACTTGCTAAGCTATTGCTAGACTTGCCAGTCTTCACAAGTTTGTTGCACAATTGCGGCAAGTCCGCATTGTATGACTCCAGATCAACTTTCTTTGCAAACATTCTGCAAGTCTGCTGCAAGTTCTGGTTCAGTTATGTTGTGCAATAGTCATCCCACCACAGGGGTCACTGTGGCTGAGTTTTCCTGTTGTAGACTTGCAGAGTCCTTGTCATAGACCACTTCAACTTTGCTCTTACTAAAGACTTGCTATGCAAATCTACTACAAATTTGAAAAATGACCAATCAAAATTTTGTAAATATTTTATTATATCTTTTCATGTGACAACGCTGAAGAAATGACACTTTGCTACAATATAAAGTAGTGAGTGTACAGCTTGTATAACAGTGTAAATTTGCTGTCCCCTCAAAATAACTCAACACACAGCCATTGATGTCTAAACTGCTGGCAGCAAAAGTGAGTACACCCCTAAGTGCAAATGTCCAAAATGGGCCCAATTAGTCATTTTCCCTCCCCAGTGTCACGTGGCTCATTAGTGTTACAAGGTCTCAGGTGTGAATGGGGAGCAGGTGTGTTACATTTGGTGTTATCACTCTCACTCTCTCATACTGGTCACTGGAAGTTCAACTTGGCACCTCATGGCAAAGAACTCTCTGAGGATCTGAAAAAAGAATTGTTGCTCTACATAAAGATGGTCTAGGCTATAAGAGGATTGCCAAGACCCTGAAACTGAGCTGCAGCACAGTGGCCAAGACCATACAGCGGTTTAACAGGACAGGTTCCACTCAGAACAGGCCTCACAATGGTCGACCAAAGAAGTTGAGTGCACGTGCTTAGCATCATATCCAAAGGTTGTCTTTGGGAAATAGGCATATGAGTGCTGCCAGCATTGCTGCAGAGGTTGAAGGGGTGGGGCGTCAGCCTGTCAGTGCTAAGACCATACACCACACACTGCATTAAAGTGGTCTGCATTGCTGTCGTCCTAAAAGATGATGCACAAAAAAGCCCGCAAACAGTTTGCTGAAGACAAGCAGACTAAGGACATGGATAACTTGAGCCATGTCCTGTGGTCTGATGAGACCAAGATAAACTTATTTGGTTCAGATGGTGTCAAGTGTGTGTGGCAGCAACCAGGTGAGGAGTATAAAGACAAGTTTGTCTTGCCTACGTTCAAGCATGGTGGTGGGAGTGTCATGGTCTGGGGCTGCATGAGTTCTGCCAGCACTAGGGAACTACAGTTCACCGAGAGAACCATGAATGCCAACATGTACTGTGACATACTGAAGCAGAGCATGATCCTCTCCCTTCGGAGACTGGGCCGCAAGGCAGTATATAACAGTATATAAAAGGGCATTATATAAGGACATCATAATGACCCCAAACACACCTCCAAGATGACCATTGCCGTGCTAAAGAAGCTGAGGGTAAAGGTGATGTACTGGCCAAGCATGTCTCCAGACCTAAACCCTATTGAGCATCTGTGGGGCATCCTCAAATTGAAGCTTGAAGAGCGCAAGGTCTCTAACATCAACCAGCTCCGTGATGTCATCATGGAGGAGTGGAAGAGGACTCCAGTAGCAACCTTTGAAGCTCTGGGGAACTCCATGCCCAAGAGGGTTAAGGCAGTGCTGGAAAGTAATGGTGGCCACACAAAATATTGACACTTTGGGCCCAATTTGGACATTTTTACTTAGGGGTGTACTTACTTTTGTTGCCAGCAGTTTAGACATTAATGGCTGTGTGTTGAGTTATTTTGAGGGGACAGCAAATTTACACTGTTTTACAGCTGTACACTCACTACTATACATTGTAGCAAAGTGTAATTTCTTCAGTGTTGAGACATAAAAAGATATAATAAATAATAAAATATAAAAATACAAAAATATGTACTTACTTTTGTGAGATACAGTGTATATCTATCATAAATAAAACCTTCCATAGTTTCATGTAAATTATAGTTTTCTTTCTTCACCTTTAGTCTATAAGCTTGGTTTGTGACTCATATTATTGCATTGCTTCTAATTTTACCTTTCCTCCAGTGACTGTGAGTGTTTCACCTTTCCCCTATTATAGTTACATCATGTTCTGGGCTGCTTAGAAAATTAAACGTGCCATTATTATTACTATGGCAGTATACAAAATATGGAAAAGAAATTTAGAAAGGCACTATTCTCAGATCGGTTTTCATGTTAAGCATTGTATTTTAATGTGCATGCATGATTCACAAAGCATTTTTTTATGTAAATTCAATCATTTATTTCCTGTAGAGAGACTTGCTTGATTTATGAAAAAGAAATGACTAGCCACTGTATTATCAGTTATATCTTATCAATTATCTGCCCTGTATCTTAACGTTTCTTGCCATGTTTTACAACTGGGTAATTGGGTAAGGATTATCTTTCCTTTCAATAGTTTTTTATTGAGTTTTTTTTTTAAAATAGAGAAATACAACAAAATGCGAATACAGGTAATAGCATCAGTAAACAATTACCATAACATTGAAACGAATAACAACCAATGCGGTAAAATCAAGATCTCTATGACGTGTCCATAAGGTTGCGAGCCCGGATAGAGGGGTCGCTCCCCCACCCCAGCACCCCTAATGGGATCTGGCTGTGCCGGGCGAAGGAGAACAGCCCCCCAGGCGGGGTCGGGCATCTAGGGACTTGTCACCCGATGACAGAAGTACGTCCTCAAGAAATAAGTAAAAAAATATAAAATCGAAGCAATTTGCATATTAGGAAGTGTCCAGAGTAAGGATTATTAATCAAATGCTAGACTACCAAGACACGTGGAATAATATAGGCTTTTTACGGATTTTTAGAACAAGAGATCAAAACGCCAGTGAATCAGTCAGAACAACATGTGGGAGAGGTCCAACACTAGAGATGCGGCATGTGGTAGAAGTGACATCTCCAAACTATAGAAGGAAACCATTACCTGTAGAACAGGCCAATAGGAATAAATGTAGGGGAAAGAAAAGATGAAAGGAGAGAAAAAAGGGTTAGAAAAGAAGAGAAGGAGCTAGCGTATGACAGTGTGAGACTCATCCACCGACGTCACCCGGTATAAGACCAGTCGGTGGTCGGTAAAGACATGTATCTAGTCCAGGGAGCCCAGATAGTATCATGATTAGCGGTGGAGTCAAGAAGAATGCTAACTGTTTTCTCCTGGGTCGTGATCATAGAAATCTTTCTTTTAACCAGGAGAAGGGAAACAGCCGGTGTTATTGTGAGTTTAGTTCCAAGAAACATGAACATAATGAGTCTTTGGGTCAGTCGGGGAGTATTTTGGCAAGGAAAATATAATAGTGCAATGAGAGGTGATTTTTGGATCGGTAAATCCGTAATTTTCCTAATAATATTAAATATTCTATTCCAGAGACTCCTGATCTTGGGGCAGTCCCACCAGATATGCATCATAGACCCCACATGTCCGCAGTTGCGGAAACACAATGGAGAAGCATCAGGGTACATTTTGGAGAGTCTCAGGGGGACCATTTACCACCTCATAAGGATTTTCAGGTTAGCTTCAATTAGTGTTATATTCAAAATCCCCTTTGAGTCTGCTGTAGAAGCTCTATGCCATTCTGCAATACTCCAAGTATGTTGTAAATCATTTTCCCAGTCTCTCATATAGAGTGTTTTGGTATAAAGCCCCATACACACGGTCGGACTTTTTCATCAATTTGGTCCGATCGGACAAGGTTGTTGAAAAATCAGACCGTGTGTATGCACCATCGGACAGTGTTCGTCGGTTTGTCCGTCGGACAAAGTCTTATCTCCTGCTGGAAAGATTTGCCGTCAACCCGGTCCGATCACACCAAATCCGAGCGTGTGTACGCTTGTCCGACGGACAAAGTGCTACGCATGCTCAGAAGAAATTCTGTGACGGAAGCGCTCGGTCAGGTAAAACTACCTTTCCTAATCGACACAGCACATTCGTCACGCTGCAATGTTAAAATGTCTTTAATGCAGCGCATTCTCTTTTTCTTTACAATGCAACAAGAATGACATGTTTTAGCTGCTCCTATTCACCCGCACTTCTCACAAACTTACTTCTTTATTACTTTGCAGCATTTATACACTACATGTTTATTTTTACTCTGAACGGAAAAGAATCTTTGTTATTTTTTTACCATGATTTGTCTTTTTTTTTTTTTTTTGGGGGGAATACATATTTGAATGTTTTTTTTTTTTTTTTTTGGAGGGGGGTTGTGTGTCTCAAATTACCAAAAACACATTATTTACATTTGTATTTCTTGCTTAAATTTACTAGGAGGTTGTTTGTTGTTGTTGCCCCTTGTTAATTCTACTTTAGGATTAGTGAAATGTACCAGCCTACTCAAAGAAAAACTGTCATTGTAGCAAAGTAAAACACAATAGTCAATGATTATTTCAAATCAAAAAAACCTTTATTTAGGTCACACCAACAAACCAAAGAGGAACGCAGCCATGGTGAAACTTGGGGAATTTGCAAAGTCTTGGCCCCCCACGGCAACCATCATTGTCCAAGCGTAGAAAATTGGGGGCCTGAGGAGTACGTATATTAAGGGGAGTGCAATCTGGTCGTGAAGTCCAAAGTATCCGGAACTGCAGCAGATGCCATCTAGGTCCCCAGGCTCTGGTACTACAAGAGGCTCCATCTTCTCTCACACCAGACTGATTGCAGGTCGTCACTCTCAGGTCTTCCTTCCACGCTTCCTTCCACGCTGTGGCTGTCGTGCTGGTGGGGTGGCAGAAGGAGGAGGAGGAGGAGGCGGAGCATGGTAACTATGGCAAACATGTGTGACTGGGGTCATCTCCCCAGCCCTACCCTTATTTAGGACATGGAGGATGAGCCCCTCACACATGTTGCGTTGCCCCACCTCCATACCCATCATTTTTGTGACAACCACCGAGCCAAAGGTCTCCTCGTCGGCGGGTGTGGCATGTAGGGAGTCTGAAGCCTCTCTGATCATCCGGAGCGCTGACTGTGCCGCATAACCCCCCCCTTCTCGCCCTTTTGTACGGAGGGCGGAGGGGAGGGGTTTGGGTGTCAGTCAGGCTCCGAGGCCTAGCCCCCTCTTGGCTGCCACTACCCAGCTGGTGGCTGCCACTAACCCCTGCCTCCTCCTGACTGCCACCTTCCACAGCCACCTCCTGGCTGAGGTCTTCCTGTGTAGGAAAAAGGGACATAGTTTCAGTTATTTGTTCATCAAACACACACAATTCTCATCTAGTGACTGGTGCAAAATGTTTACAAATAGAAAACCATACAATTCTCAGCCCAGCAGTTTAGATTCTGGCCCCAAATGTCTCCCACACCACTGTCTGTTGATATGTCAAACACGTTAGGAACTAAGCAATTGGCGATCCTGAATTAAGTGAACATCATTCATTATTCCCATAAATGGTAACAAAACTACTATACCTGGAACAAGCTGGGCTCCTCCACCTCTTCCATACTGGAAGGCCCAGGTTGCTCCTCGGAAGCCTCATCAGGGGTGGGCTGTGCGCAAGGAAGCGTGGAAGGAGGAGTTGAGGTTGGCTCCGTGACATCAGCCTGGTCCTTCAGAAAATGGAGACTCTGATAGTACCAGAGCTTGGGGACATAGACCTCATCTGCTGAAGTTGCAGTTTCCTCAGACTTCACGACCTTCTTCCTCTCCCTGATATACGCACTCCTCAGGCTGCCAATTTTCTTTCTAATATCATCAACAGTTGCCGTGGGGAACCTTGGCTTGACAAATTCCACAAGTTCCTCCAGGGCTGCGTGCCTCTTTGGTTTGTTGGTGTAATGTGGGTGTATACCCTGCCACAATATGGGAAAATCCCTGTATTTGGCAATGAAGAGGGGGAGAAAACTCATGTCGTTGAATCCCTTCATATCAATCTCTGCAAGACACAACAACACACCAAACCCTATAAATTATGTCAGGCTAAACTCTCCTAATCTTCTCCATAAAGAAGCCTCAAGTTCAAATCAGTCTAGGCTAGTTATGTACCAACGTTAAATTGTACCTTCGTTTGTAGCGATCGTCTCGTGTGAGTTTTCTCTCCCCTCGTCTCCCAGATCGTGGCTACGACACAGGCGTGTGACGTTTTATATACACTGCGCATGCTTCAAACTCCGCCCGCCCCTGACGATCTTTCTCGTCTATTCCCCACCCCTTCTCTTTACGGCGCAGTGGGGAGAGCACATGGCGGGGACACAGCAGGTGCGCCCGAAATATTGCAGCAACGAGGAGGAGGACGAGGAAAGGCCGGAGGCAGAAACGTCCCGATCCCGGAGCCTGAAATTCAAGGCCTCCAATATGTCATTTGGAGAAATGTTGGAGATGGTGGACATATTAAAGAGGAGCGACTATGATGGGAAGTATGGGCCTTACCTCAACCCCAATGTCCGCAAGGCCAAGATCATGTCTAAAGTTGTGAGAAGGCTGTACAATAATTTTGGGGTACAACGATCCAAGGAGCAACTCAGGAAACGCTGGTCAGACCTGAAACTGAGGGAGGCCGATCAGTACAGAAAGATCAAGAGAATTCTTCAAAAAAGTAAGTAGTTGTGTTTTGTGTTTGATTTCTTGCTTGCATACTGCTCCATTGTGTTTTGATTTTTACCAAGTTGTACATTCCAAAATGGCCACTTTCAGGTTCGTCTGTGCATTCGATCGTACTCAGCCTCGATCTTTCTGCCACTGTCATGGTCGTGTGTGTGTGCATTCGATCGTACGCAACCTCGATCGTTCGGCCACTTATAATACGATGTTTGGTGTTTTTTTGGGGAAAGGAAGTTTGTTCTCACTAGAAATGTCATCAAGAATGTAAAGCCAATTTATTCAATGTAAAGGAGAGGTCACTCAGTAGCTGTTTACCCATCTGGACTCTAGAGCACTAGTGCTGGGACACCCAAACCCCCTTTTTATTATGCTTTTCCACACATGTGCTCCAGTGGATACTAGAGGGGGGTCTCCATCACACAAACTTCTACCAAAAAGCTAGTCAGTTTAGCACCTTTACAAAGTGACTTCATTCATGTAGTTGACATTTGTAACTGGCCAAACTAAAATAGTGTCCGTCACTTTCAAGCAATGTTTGTCATTTCCTATTTCTGCCCTCAATAGCTTGTGTTGCTAAATCTTCCTTTTGGACATTCTCATAGGGGAGCGAAAACTTGGGCCGTCTGAGGAAACCCCCAAACCAACACCTACCAAAAAAGGGGAAAGAGCAGAAGCAGAGGAGGAGGAGGAGGAGGAAGGAGAGATCATCGAACTTGGAGAAATTGTCACCACAACAGGTGAGTGTGGGAGAACACAGCTACTGGTAAGCTAATCCATGTATGGCTGCCTCATTTCCAACACCCCATTTTTGTTTGTTTGTGGTTTTTAGGTGACGTGGATGTTGTGGAAGAAAAATCGCACTTTACCACAGAGAGTGCCCACGTACTCATCGGAGAGATAATGGTCTGCAATAGAGATCTAGATTACATAAAGCAAAACATCAATGATGTTCAACAAAAATTGAAGAACATCATTGATATTTTAGGAAAAATATGAAAACGCACCAAGTAATTAACACACATTTGTGCCAGCTTCAGAACACATTTGCAACTTAAAAACTGTCTGAAATTTGGAACATGCACACATTGTGTCCACATGTGCTAGCTCCCACCATGGTGGATGAATGGCAACGTTTTTTTGGGGGTGCAAACACTTTACGAACTACGAAAGTGGTTGTGGTGAAGGGGTTGCACCCCCAAAAAACGTCCATTCATCCCCATGATGGAAAATGGCACTTTTGAAGCTTCTAGGCATGTGTTTTACCATCTAATGACCATTTTCAGTCCCAAATTGTGTGCATGTTCCAAATTTCCACTTTTCGGGGGTGACCCCCCCATGTGATGAAGGCAAGATCAAACACACTTTGAACATATAGTCATGTCTGATCTTGTCTTCACTTTACAAAGTTGAACTTTCCAAGTTCCTAGGTTCTGTTTTGCTCCATGCCTGGTTTTACCAATTGCGGAATGTTTGTAAACAATGTTGTAAATAACCAAGATGTTGTCAGTTTTGGCGTGAAGATTGTAAACGCACTTGGGAATGTTTTCCTAGTAAACTTTTATTTTTCTAAATGTGTGGCTTCCTTATTTAAAAAACACAATGCATTATGTATGTAAAATGAAAAGGATATGGGGGGCAATGGGTGTTATTTACTAAAGGCAAATCCACTTTGCACTCCAATTTTCTTTCCCGGGGAACTTTTTCAATGCACTTGTAGAGCATAGCGGATTTGACTTATGTAAATGACACCCACAGTGCTTTGTACGAAAACACGGAGCACAGCATTTTGGAGAATACACACATGTCAGACCTGGTGATGAAAAGGAGTATTTTGGGTGTCAGTTATGCAGTACAAACCTTCTCTAGACCAAAGATTAGGTAGCAAACACACAACATGAGAATAATCTTTTTGGGAAGAAGAGACTGTTACCTCCTTTTGCCCAGAAAGTGCATTCCCACTGTCGAAGGCAAAGGGAAAAAATGTCAAAGTAAAATAAGCTAAAAAGAAGACTGAAATGACATGAAATCATAGGTTGGTTAAAATATCAGATTTATTAAAAAATGCCTCTCACACATCGTCAGGCAGAGCAATGGCCCCCCTACCCACAAAGTACTGCATATATTGGTCCCGGACCACACGGGCATTTAGAGGGGGCAAGCCTGGACGTGCCACTCGAAGGGCTGTGAGTTCGGCATTTGGAGGGCCCTCCACATCTGGGCCAACGGGCACCACATAGTTCCTGTTATGTCTTTTGAGGAAGTTGTGCAATATGCAACAGGCAAGAACTATGTGGTTCAGTTTGTATTCCGCCAAGTTAAATGCCGTCAGGAACAGGCGGAAGCGGCTGGCCAGGATGCCAAAAGCGTTCTCCACAACTCTTCTGGCTCTGGACAGCCTGTAGTTGAAGACCCTCTGGTCCGGGGTGAGGGTCCTCATCGGGAACGGCCTCATCACATGGGGAGTCAACGCAAACGCTTCATCTGCGACAAAGACGAAGGGGAGTCCTTCGGCATTCTCCTCTGGAGGTGGCAAGCACAGACTGCCACTTTGGAGACGCCAGTAGAACTCCGTGTGCGTAATGGCCCCACCATCCGATATCCGGCCGTTCATCCCCACGTCCACATACATAAACTCGTATGTTGCCGACACCACCGCCAACATCACTACACTATTAAACCCTTTATAATTATAATAGTAGGACCCCGAGTTGGGCGGTGGGACGATGCGGACGTGTTTCCCATCAATTGCCCCTCCGCAGTTAGGAAAGTCCCAACGGCTGGCAAAGTGGGAGGCCACAGTCTGCCATTCCTGTGGCGTGGAAGGGAACTGTGGAGTGAAACAAGAAAAAAAAAATAGTCACTTTGCACCTAAACATTGCAAGCAGATTAGACAATCAACATCTTGGAACAAGAGCATTGTCTAAAATTGGAGGCTGGAAAGTATTTGCACAGAAAAGTAGAGGCTCCCCTTCACAGATTACTCACCCCCCCATCAATCCCCCCACTTCTGATGGGCCATTGGCAATAACTAGGGGTTTTGGGGGGGGGGGTGGTGGACAGCTAACCCTCTGCACTTCATTGATTGGCAAATGGCTCAATAATGTGGGCTAGTTTGGCCAGACCCTCTGTACTTAACACTTTTGGCAGGCCACAGGAAATATCAAATAACATTTCAACCCCCCCCCCCCCCCCCAAAAAAAGGCAGGCACAGTGTGACATTATTAAATTACCAAGCAAGCTAATAGGAGGGAAAGAAGACCAAAAAATAGGAAATGGAATGTATGGAGGCAGTCCCTTGCACTACATGCTTTGCTGAATTCATCCCTAAAGATGCGCACTATAAAGAGGTAGGTATATAGTGTGTATGGACCTTGGGAAAGCCAGCAGATAAAGGATTGGTACCATCTGACAGAGCAGTTGGGGGAGGGGGTTCATAATGATTTTGCCCCCCCCCCCCCCCCACCAAAAGAACAAAAAAAGGGGGCTCTACATGAAGTAAACCACACAGCAAACATTTGTGCATATTTTAGGGGGTGTTTTGGGGCAAACAATACTATGCAGCAGACAAAAGACATTGCTTAAGTGACTAGGCCATAGGTGTCTATTGGGGCAGAAGAGCATGCTGGTGAGGTAAGTGAAGGGAAAAATGCATGAAGGAGAAAAGGGGCACAGCATATTAGAACATATTGCAATCATGGTAATTAGGGAAGGAGGTCAAAAATACAAGTCATTAGCAAACAGAGCATACATAGAAGGGAATAGTAAAGTAGAAATGTTACCTTAATATAGTCCTCCTGCAGGACCTGAATGATGGCAGAACAGGTCTCTGGAATAATGATTCCCAGGGCCTGGGGAGAGATACCTGAAGAGAACTTCAAATCCTGAAGACTTCTCCCTGTCGCCAAGTACCTCAACGTGGCAACAAGCCTCTGCTCCGGAGTAATGGCTTGTCTCATGCAGGTATCCTGCCGGCTGATAAAGGGGGTCAGCAAAGCCAAAAGACGGTGAAAATCGGGGTCCGTCATCCTGAGAAAGTTCCTGAAATCATCAGGATTATTCTCCCGGATCTCACGAAGCAAAGGCATGTGCGAGAACTGGTCACGCTGAAGCAACCAATTCTTGGTCCACATACTCCTCATCACTCTGTTCATGGACGGGTCTTGGGTCAAAGCTAAAAGCCCGACACCAATTCCGCGTACAGCACGAACTCGGCGACGAGTACGCACGGGAAACATCGCTCAGAAGGTCACAAAAGGTCGGCTGGTCAGAACGGACAAACAGAAAGCACCGATAAACAGCAAGGCCTGAAAGAACGAAGTGAATACCAGCAACGAGCAGACAATAAGCAGTGCAAATCAAAGCGTCCTATATCAAGATATAGGCCGCAATGACCAACAAATGCGAACTGACTACACGCACTAATAAACAGATACGCACGACAAGCACAAACTGAAGAGCAGTAACGATCTGAGTCAGAAAACTGAGAAGCGCGAATCTTAAGTCACCAAACTTCCACTAACTCTCGATAAACACGGGATCAGCAGAAGGAGCCCAACGGGTGCCTGACGTGGTGCTGAACTTCCCTTTTGTAATCTCGTGGACGACGACTTACGTCACGACGTTCTTCCGGACCGGATATTCCGACAACGTAGTCCGACCGTGTGTACGCAACGCCAACATCGGACAAAGTACGTCGGACAAAGTCCGACTGACCTGGTCCGCGGATTGTCCGAGCGTGTGTATGGGGCTTTAGCTTGAGCAAGTGATTGGTAGATTACTGTAATCCCACCCTTCTGCTCCGGGTAAGGACTATCTTATAAAATGACTTTCTTTTGCAGATGTGATGGTAATAATGACTTTAAAACCAAACAACTCTTTTAGTCATGTTATTGTACATACGAAACTGAACTCCAAGCAGATACAAAAGGCACAACTTAAAGGGGTTGTAAACCCTTGTGTTTTTTTCACCTTAATGCATCATATGCATTAAGGTAAAAAACTTCTGGCGCTGAGCAGCCCCCCAGCCCCCAAGTTTTATTCACCTGAGCCCATTCGTTCCCATGGCAGATACGCACTCAACTCTCTACCTGGGGTTCTCGGCTCTTGATGGGATAGATTGATAGCAGCGCAGCAATTGGCTCCCACTGCTGTCAATCAAATACAATGAGGTGGGCACCGGGGGCAGGGCTAAGTCCGGCATTCTGTGTCTATGGACACAAATGCTGGACTCAGGAGCTTGCCCACATGGTAACCCCCTGTGAGAGCGCTTCTCCTAGGGGGTATACAGATGCCAGGAAGAGCCGCGAGCCCGGCCAGGGGTTCCCAGAAGACGAGGTTTTGGGGAAACTCTGTGCAAAACAAACTGCACAGTGGAGGTAAATATGATATGTTTGTTATTAAAAAAAACCCTGGTAACCCTTTAACTGAGCTCTGTAATCATTGGCACGTTATTAAATGTATATTTTTTCCTAATGCAAGCCGCATAAGAACCTGAATTAGACTTTGTATCAGTCCCTGTACAGTCTATACAGCAATCAGTAAGGGGGAGGGAGAAACAGCACAAGGAACCAGTCTCGTGTGCTGCAGTGCAAGGCACCATGCTGAAAGGAGGAGACAGCAGAGTGACAGAGAGATTAGCTCATTAGTCTGTTGCTTTTCTATTCACCGACCATTTACAAGGTAGGGTGTGGAGGGATCCATTAAGTCATAGTTATATAGTTAGTGTGGTTAGTGTGATTGAAAAAAGACACAAGTCCATCTAGTTCAACCAATAACAAAAAAAAAATCATACAATCTCATATACACAAACCTATACCCACAGTTGATCCAGAGAAAGGCGAAAAACCCCAGCAAAGCATGATCCAATATGCTACAGCAGGGTAAACAATTCCTTCCGGATCCCTCGAAAGGCAATCAGATTTTCCATGAATCAACTTTACCTATAAATTTTAGTACCCATTTATATTCTGTACATTTAGGAAAGAATCCAGGCTTTTTTAAAACAATCTACTGAGCTAGACAGAACCACCTCTGGGGGAGTACATTCCACATTTTCACAGCATTTACTGTGAAGAAACCTTTCTGTATTTGGAGATGAAATCTTTTTTCCTCTAGACGTAAAGAGTTTGGTTGCCCTTCTCTGCACTTTCTCCAGTTCCCTGATATCCTTTTTGAGAAGTGGTGCCCAAAACTGAACTGCATATTCCAGATGAGGTCTTACTAATGATTTGCACAGGCGCAAAATTATATCTCTCTCTCTGGAGTCCATACCTCTCATTAAAAAAAAAGGACTTTGGAAACCGCAGCTTGGCATTGCATGCTATTATTAAGCTTATGATCTACCAGAACACCCAGAGCCTTCTCCACCATTGATTCCCCCAGTTGTAGTCCCCTTAGTATGTATGATGCAGGCATATTCTTAGCCCCCAAGTGCATAACTTTACATTTATCAACATTAAACCTAATTTTCCACATTGTTGCCCAATTAAACAGAACATTGAGGTCGCATTGAGGTTGGCTTGTAAGTTGGAGATATCCTGTAAGGACATTATTCCACTGCATAGCTTGGTGTCATCTGCATGTCAAAGCTGCAATAGAAAAATTCTGGTGCACTCCGCTGTCAGACAGAGTAGTACTGTATAACAGAGCTGTACAAACCTCAGGGCTGTATCGACATAAATACCAATCCTCTAGATTTTTTTCTTTTAATCGATTAATTGAATAATTTCGATTAATTAAAACGCACATACAGATCCAACTACTTTTAGCTGATCTCCTTGCATTGCAACTCTGCATTAGTCAGTGGTAAATGGGGTATACACTATATACAATCACCCGACACTAGTTAGTTTCCACAATCCATGACTTAACTTCACAGTTCACACAAATACGTTTTAAATTCAAACTGTAGCACTGATGAAAGTAGTTTTTTTCCACAGTAGCGTGACAATCCCTCCACCTCCGGTCTAACTAATCACTCTCACCTTATGGCATGGACCCATGTGCAAACAGGTGGTCATGCAAGCGGGTATCAAAGGGTTAACATGGACCATAAACTTCTCTCACGTCTCCTTAGATTTCAGCAAGGGCAACAGGTCATGGGTAGAAAGAAAAGATCTAAGTGCTCACCGCTTAAGTATAAGATTTAACTTTTGTGTTCAAACACAAACTACTCACATAAAGATGTTAAAAACACAGCATGTAAAGCCAACAATCGTGTTAGTTCCAGGGCAGCAGCGGGTGACATAATGCGTAGCTTCTCCCCCGTACGCATAACGTTCAATCAGAACTTCAACGCCACCGGACTCCTCCCCCTTCCCTTCGTTAGCAGACGGAGGCACTTGGGGAAGGGGGGAGGAGTCTGGTGACGTTGATGTCCGTGACGTCGCCGGATATCCGACGGAACTCCCTGAAGACCCGGAAGCCGGCGGAGAGGTGAGTACCGATCAAACGAATTTTGATCAATTAAAAAAATTAACGATTAATCGAGAAATTAATATTTCATTTCCACAGCCCTACCAAAACCCCCCAAAAAATAAAAATGGATCGCGCTCCTTTAAAGCATGTTATATGACACAGTGCTTGTCCTGTGTAATTTGGACCCCTGTAACACCTAAAAAACCTGGCTGAGCCTGTCAGTTTCTCCCCACCCCTCTGTAAACTGACCACAGTTTATCATGGCTGCTGAGACCAGACACCATGGTCAGTTTATGTGCCTCTGTCATCAGCAGCCTGCTATCTGCTCTCCTCTCTGCTCCTGTGTCCTTCTCCCCCTCCCCTCTCTGTCTATGTATGAGCTGCCCCTCTCCCCTCCTGCTGCTCTCATAACACTAAAGCCCCATACACACGGTCGGACAATCCGCGGACCAGGTCCGTCGGATCATGTCCGTCGTACTTTGTCCGATGTTGGTTTTGCGTACACACGGTCGGACAAAGTTGTCGAAAAATCCGATCATTCTGAACGTGGTGACGTTTGTTGCCTACGACGGGACTACGTAGAGGCTAGTAGCCAATAGCTTTGGTCTTGTAATGTGATCTGAGCATGCGTAGCACTTTGTCCGGTCGGACAACCGTACACACGATCGAATTTGGTGTGATCGGACCGGGTTGTCGGCAAATCTATCCAGCAGGAGATAAGACTTTGTCCGTCGGACAATTCGACGTACACTGTCCGATGGTGCATACACACGGTCGGATTTTTCGACAACATGGTCCGATCGGACAGAATCCATGAAAAAGTCCGACCGTGTGTATGGGGCTTAATCTGTACACACCATCAGCACTGCTTTCTATTGCAGTGTCCCCCTCTGTGAATGATGTATTTTACAGTCCATTCTGGGAATTAAATTGTCACATCTCGTATGTGTTTCATCTGTTCAATTAGCTGTTTGCTTGGTATACAGTATTAATTATAATTTATTGATCATTTCTTCCTTGTTTATTTTTTTTCTGTCGCTAGCAACTATCTTTAGCAACAAGTGATGGTTGACCAGAGTCTAATCTATAATTATGCTCTATTTGCTCCCGAATATACCTCACCTTTGTCCTACCGTTATCTTCTATAACACAGACAGTAAACAATTCTGCTGACTATTTTGCTTGCAGGCTGCATGCTCTGCAACAAGCGCTATAATAAACTGCGCAGAACAATCTATGTGACCTCTTTTATTTCATTGTGTTTTCTTTGTGTGTTCCTATAATAAAGACATGTAGCACAGGTATTTGGGTTTTCTATAGGATATTGTTTTTCTTATGTGCTTTTGTTGACAGAAAATTGCAGATTTCACGGAACATGTAAACTATATGGTCAAAAGATTTTAGACATCTAACTATCACACTTATGGCCAAACATGACATGACATGACGTTCTTCCAAATGACTAAGTCGAGGTGCTTCCAGTGAAGTGATTATTAATGCTGCAGCATACAAAGACGACTTAAACAATTGTGGACTTCCACCTTGATGTCAGCTGTTTGGGGAAGGTATTTTTCTGTTCCAGCACTTGTGTTCAAAGCCAATTCCATAAAGCCAAGGTGTGACAAGTTTGATGTGGAGGAACTTTAGTTTCCTGCATGAAGCCCTGACCTCAACCCTACTTCTAATTTTTGGAATCAATTGGAATGCCAATTGTGAGCAAGGTCTACTCTTCCAACCTCAGTACCTCGCAAATGCTGTTTTTGCAGAATTGGGAGAGATGCCAACAGACACTCCAAAATCTTATGGAAAGCCTTGCAGGCAGGTGGTGGTCTGCCTCAGTCGTGGCCATAGCAGGCAGCCGTAGCACCCCCTACTAAGTTAACCACTTCGCATCCGGCCGTAGCCGAATGACGGCCACAGCGCGGATGCCAAATCCCGGGAGGCCGTCATATGACGGCCTCCCCTTTCCTCGTTCCCTGTGCGCGCTCACGAGCGCGCAGTAGAGAAATTCTGTGTTGGCCGTGTCCCTCGGACACGGCCAATCACAGATCGCTGTAAACGGCCAATAACAGCGGCCGTTTACAGCGCGATCGCCCTGGCCAATGAGAGATGATCTCATATGTAAACATATGAGATCATCTCTCAGCGCCGCTCTCCTCCTCACACAGAGACAGCGTGTGAGGAGGGGGAGATGAACGGCTGCAGCGCCGTAAGTTTTTTTTAAAAAAAATAAATAAATAAAATGACATCCCCAGTGCCATCTGCCAGTGTCATCCCCAGTGCCATCTGCCAGTGCCATCCCCAGTGCCATCTGCCAGATCCATCCTCAGTGCCATCTGCCAGTGCCATCTGCCAGTGCCATCCCCAGTGCCATCCCCAGTGCCATCTGCCAGTGCCATCCCCAGTGCCATCTGCCAGTGCCATCTGCCAGATCCATCCCCAGTGCCATCTGCCAGTGCCATCCCCAGTGCCATCCCCAGTGCCATCTGCCAGTGCCATCTGCCAGTGCCATCCCCAGTGCCATCTGCCAGTGCCATCTGTAGTCAGTGCCATCTGTCATCAGTGCCATCTGTCATCAGTGCCACATATTAGTGCCATCTGTCATCAGTGCCACCTGTCAGTGTCACGTGCCATCTGTTATCAGTGTCACCTGTCATCAATGCCACGTATCAGTGCCATCTGTCATCAGTGCCACCTGTCAGTGTCACGTGCCATCTGTTATCAGTGTCACCTGTCATCAATGCCACGTATCAGTGCCATCTGTCATCAGTGTCATGTGTCATCAGTGCCACGTATTAGTGCCGTCTGTCATCAGTGCCACGTATTAGTGCCATCTCGCATCAGTGCCACATATTAGTGCCACGTGATATCAGTGCCATGTATGAGTGCCATCTCTCATCAGTGCCACATATTAGTGCCATCTGTCATCAGTGTCACGTGTCATCAGTGCCCCGTATTAGTACCATCTGTCATCAGTGCCACGTCAGTGTCACGTGTCATCAGTGCCACGTCAGTGTCACGTGTCATCAGTGCCACGTCAGTGTCACGTGTCATCAGTGCCACGTCAGTGTCACGTGTCATTGTCCTGGTGCTCCAGGGCCTTCAAAAGTGTAATAGGTAGTCAACAATTTAGATGTGTAATTTATGCTCCTAGAACACGTGATGGCGCTCCCTGCATGTTGGGCCTCTCTATGTGGCCAGGCTGTGGAAAAGTCCCACATATGTGGTATCGTAATAATCAGGAGGAGTAGCAGAATTTATTTTGGGGTGTCATTTGTGGTATACACATGCCATGTGAGAGAAATAACCTATTACAATGACAATTTTGTAGAAAAAAAATAAAAAATAAAAAAATAATTCATTTTGCAAAGAATTGTGGGAAAAAATGACAACATCAAAAAGCTCACCATGCCTCTTACTAAATAACTTGGAATGTCTACTTTCAAAAAAGGGGTCATTTGGGAGGTATTTGTACTTTCCTGGCTTGTTCGGGTCACAAGAAATGAGATAGGCCACCAGTACATCAGATGTGATCAATTTTGTATGATTCGCACCACAGCTTGTAGAGTCTGTAACTTTCACAAAGGCCAAATAATATCTGCTAATTTGGGTTATTTTTACCAAAGATATGTGGCAGTATAAATTGTGGCCAAAATGTATTAAGAAAAATTAATAATTTCCTAAATTGTATCACAGAAACAAAGAAAAATGCGTTTTTTTTCAAAATTTTCGGTCTTTTTTCAATTATAGCGCAAAAAATAAAAAACCCAGAGGTGATCAAATACCACAAAAGAAAGCTCTATTTGAGGGAAAAAAAGGACAAAAAATTCATTTGGGTACAGTGTTGCATGACTGAGTAATTGTCAGTCAAAATGTGAGAGCACCGAAAGCTGAAAATTGGTCTGGATGGGAGGGGGGTGTTGGTGCCTGGTAGGCAAGTGGTTAAAGTTCAGACACACTGATCTTGAGGGTTTGGGAGACTTTATCCTGTAGATTCCACTTACTCTCTCTCTCTTGATGAGTGGATTGGATTCTCAGCTCACCCTCTTGGTTGCGAAGCTGTACCCCCTCACTTTAAGAAGTATCAGAAAGGTGCCCCAGCTTCTCCCCAGGGCTTGCCAGCCAGATCACATCATTGAAACTGTTACTCTCTCATTACATCTACTGCATTACCTGGGGAACTCTAAAGCCCCATACACACGGTCGGACTTTTTCATGGATTCTGTCCGATCGGACAATGTTGTTGAAAAATCAGACCGTGTGTATGCACCATCGGACAGTGTACGTCGGATTGTCCGACGGACAAAGTCTTATCTCCTGCTGGAAAGATTTGCCGACAACACGGTCCGATCACACCAAATCCGATCGTGTGTACGGTTGTCCGACCGGACAAAGTGCTACGCATGCTCAGATCACATTACAAGACCAAAGCTATTGGCTACTAGCCTCTACGTAGTCCTGTCGTAGGCAACAAACGTCACCACGTTCAGAATGATCGGATTTTCCGACAACTTTGTCCGACCGTGTGTACGCAAAACCAACATCAGACAAAGTATGACGGACATGGTCCGACGGACCTGGTCCTCGGATAATCCGCGCGTGTGTATGGGGCTTTACAGAGGTCACATGAAGATAAACTTCTTCTTTAATGAAGATTCAACTTAGCATTACAGCAGCTTGATCTCAGACCCCAATACAGTTCAGTTGCAAGAATAGATTCACTGTTGTGAGTCTCTCTAAAACACTAGACATGTGCATTTGTTTTCGTCCGAATGCATTTTCGTCCGAATTTCAGGTATTTTCGTTTTCGTTTTAACAAACGATAACGAAAGTGCAGAATCCGAAAAACGAAAGATCCAACATAAACAAATGCTTTATTTTCGTTTTCGTTGTGACAACAGTTCGATATAGATAGGAGATTTGACATGACGCTGACAATAACAATCTGTGTCTATCGAACCTGTGGTCGAATGTGCCTAACCTTAACTCCATTAGTCCAAGATTATTCTACATAGAGAGAAAAGATTCGACATAGAGAGGAAAGATTTGACATATAGAGGAAAGGTTTGACATAGAGAGTAAAGATTCAACGTAGAGAGAAAAGATTGCTGCTGGAATTGGGTGGGGGAAGTCAAATAAAAATAATGATGATGATGAATGTTATTGACTGATTGTAACCAAAGAGGAGGAGCAGTAAAATAGCTACAACTACACTACACAACTACACACGTACAGCCAAAGTTCTAAGAAGTTTTGACGGAGCAGCTAAACTATACAGAGTCATACAGTTTAGCTGCTCCGTCAAATCTTCTTTGAACATTCGACAGACACCATAAGCCTTCAATGACAGATTCAACCTTAATTAATTTGGATTTTCGTATGATTTTGGTTGTCTATAAAACAGTAATGTGTAGTCAGGCCCAGCTAAGGGGAACCCCCTCCAGGGGTAACTATAAAAAGGTGCAGTCCTTATGAGACTATTCTCTGCATGGCAACCATTCCCATGCCCTGGGCTCTCTCTTATCTACCACTAGCCCCTCCCACACTATGTAAGGGGATCCTGCCAGGAAGGAAGTGAACTCAATCTCCTTCTTAGAAGAATTTAAAAGAGTAACTGCTTAAGTGGCCCACATAAGTGGGCCCAACCTTGACCTGTCTAAAGCCCTTTTAGAAAAGTGGAGGCTGTTATAGTAACAAAGAGGGAGAAGGCATATTAACCACGTCCTGCCTGCGCTATAGCCGAAAGATGGCTACAGCACAGACTTACTTTGCCGGGAGGGCATCGATGGAAATCCTGTCATGATCGCACTGCTCATTTGACCTCTGCAACGATGTAAATACAAGCTGGTTATTGGTATGCCTTTCCTCACTCTAAAGCCCCATACACACGGTCGGACAATCCGAGGACCAGGTCCGTCGGATCATGTCCGTCGTACTTTGTCCGATGTTGGTGCTGCGTACACACGGTCGGACAAAGTTGTCGAAAAATCCGATCATTCTGAACGTGGTGACGTTTGTTGCCTATGACGGGACTACGTAGAGGCTAGTAGCC
This sequence comes from Lithobates sylvaticus, assembly GCA_028564925.1. Taxonomy (NCBI): domain Eukaryota; kingdom Metazoa; phylum Chordata; class Amphibia; order Anura; family Ranidae; genus Lithobates; species Lithobates sylvaticus. The sequence goes on along the minus strand of CM053028.1, from coordinate 520,578,990 downwards.
AATAGCTTTGGTCTTGTAATGTGATCTGAGCATGCGTGGCACTTTGTCCGTCAGGAATTCGATACACACGATCGGACTTGGTGTGATCGGACCGTGTTGGCGGCAAATCTTTCCAGCAGGAGATAAGACTTTGTCCGTCGGACAAACCGACGAACACTGTCCGATGGTGCATACACACGGTCTGATTTTTCAACAACCTTGTCCGATCGGACAGAATCCATGAAAAAGTCCGACCGTGTGTATGGGGCTTTACAGCGTGAGGAGAGGAGAGCTGATAACTGGCTTGTGTGAAAGGGACATCTACACTGATTATCAGTGCAGTCCCAACAGTGCCCACCAGTGCTGCCAATCAGTACTCACCAGTGCTGCCAATCAGTGCCTCCCCATCAGTGTCACCTATCAGTGCCCTCCCATGCTGCCAATCAATACTCCCCAGTGCCTCCTCATCAGTGTCACCTATCAGTGCTGCCTATCACTGCCCATCAGTGCTGCTTACCATGCCTATCAGTGCCCATCAGTGCTGCCTCTCAGTGTCACATATCATTGCCCTTCAGTGCCACCTATCAGTGTCCATCAGTGCCACTTATCGGTGCCACCTCATCAGTGCCTCCTTATCTATGCCCATCAGTGCAGCCTATTAGTGCAGCCTCATCCGTGAAGGAGATAAATTACCTGTTTGCTAAATTTTATAACAAACTATGAAAAACTTTTTTTTCCCCAAATTATTGGTATTTTTTTCGTTTTTGTTTAGCAAAAAAAAAAATTGTAAAAGAAATAATAAAAATTTAGTTTGGTTACGGTGTAGCATGGCCGCACAATTGTCATTCAAAGTGTAACAGCGCTGAAAGCTGAAAATTGGTCAGGGCAGGAAGGGGGTAAACGTGCCCAGTAGGCAAATAGTTAAGTGGCTGTGGAATAGGATGTCCAACAAGTACATATAGGTGTATTGATCAGGTGCCCACAAACCTTTCACCTTGTAGTGTAGGTTGATTCTTCTAAGAATTTATTTTGCTACATTACTAACTAATGAAAAATAAGGCTAACTACACTACATTACCATCACTTTCTGAAATAAACTCAGTCAACCTTCTCTCAAACCAGGAAACACCCCTCACACCTGTCAAAAAGAAAACTCCCTTCACCTTTGTTAGCAAAAAACTCACTACACCAGAGCCAGAAAGGAAACTCTCCTGTGTAATGTTGTGGAACATAATCATTAGCTAAAATGCTTCTGACTCATCTTTACATTTGTGTATGGTGTAATTAAAAGGCTTTAGTAAGCCTAAGACATTATAACATGCATATCAAAGCCTGTCTTTCCCTGCACAATGTGTGCATTGAAAATAAACTCATATTACCTCTTAAGCCTTGAATGCATGTTGATAAAGAGGCACCAAACCAAACTTTAACCAGTAGAACATTAAAAGTATAGAGGGGGGCAATAAAAGCCGATAAGGGAATATGAACAAACCGTTTGAGTAAAAGGACCGCCATCGGGGGAGTGGTTTGAGATGGCGGAGTAGAGACACATGAGTTTGTGGAGCTCCGTCCACCCACCTGGATGATTATGATAGATATTGCGGCTGTATTCCCATATGCTTAGGCAGATTATCCTCATCCTGAAATCAAGCCCGGAATGAAGAAGAAAGAAAATAAAATACAGCGAGCGCCAAAGCAGTTAGAAATCCCACAATACTTTCTCCGTACGAGAGCGGAGGTATCCCGAGATCGTGAGCTGGAGACACGAGGGGCGGCGCTGTGTGTAGTACCCAGAAAACCGGCACAGCCTGCTACACCCACCCGGCTAGAAGCAGCGAAAGTGAAAGCAAAAATGCAGTGTGCGGCAGAGGAGCAGACACAGAGTTCAAAGGAGCAGCATGAGGTGGCTACGGGCTTGGGAGACCCTGATATTAAGACACTTCTGAGGGTAATGCAGACCCTACCGACGCGCTCAGATATGGAAGCTATAGTTGCCCGCATGGAAGAGGTACACCGAAGGGAGGTGGAGGGGGTGCGAGAGGAGGTGCAATGCCTGTCGGACAGATTGAAACAGGATGAAACAGCATTGGCAGCCCTGGAAGACCGAATTGCGCAATTGGAACAGGTACAGACAACACAAACTGTACAAACCCCTTTTGTCTCCCCTATGCAGCTCCGTTTAGAGGAACTTGAGGATCGCAGCAGGCGTAAAAATTTGAGGTTCAGAGGGGTGCCTGAGGCAATAGGAGGGGATGCTCTACAGCATACAATAATGGAGATTTGCAAAAGGTTGGCTATTCCCCCTCCCTCACAGGATTTAGAATTCGAGAGGCTACATAGAGCCTTGGGACCCCCCTCAGTGCACCTAAATAGACCTAGAGATGTGATAGGATGTTTTCATCGCTATGCCCATAAAGAACTAATAAGCCGTAAGGCCTGGGAAATAGGAGAGATTGCCTATGAGGGACAGCAAGTAAAAATTCTCCCAGACTTATCTCGCGCTACCTTACAGCGAAGAGCCATGCTGCGTCCATTTCTGGATAACATTAAGAAGATAGGGGGGACATATCGATGGGGATACCCTATGGCATTAATAATAAAGAAAGATCAAAAGACATTTGTCCTACGACACCCCTCGGAACTTCCTGAGTTGTTCTTTTTTTTGGAGATGGAAGCAATGGAGGTCCCAAACTGGTTACAGCATATTCAGGGACCGAGAGGACGAGTAGGGGTCCCAAGGACTGAGGAAGCATTGCCACAGAGAAGAAGAGATGGGGGGGCCCAGGGAACTGCACCCCAAAGTGATGGTTAATAGACTGGACCTAATTAATTGACAGGACGTTTAAATGCTCCCCCCCCCCCCCATGTCCCCCCAAGGTCCTCCCTTTTTTTTTCTTTTTTTTTTTTTTGGTCTGCTCCCCCTCCCCCTTCTTTTTTCTTTTTTTTGTTTGTCTTGTTTGCCTGTTTGTTCTTTCTCCCCCATCCTTCCCCCCCCCAGGTCTCCCCCCAGAGTAGGTGGAGCAGTCTGATCTTGATCTCTCTCTATCTCCCCCTTTTTTTTTTTTTTTTTTTTGGGCTCCCAATGTCGGACTGTTAAGGCCTCATATTACACGGTGGAATAGATAATAAGATTGTTTAAGTATGGATATCACAGATAATGTACAAATGAGTGACACGTATTTATAACCGTCACGAAATGGTTGTGAATGCTTTTTTTTTTAGAGGTAGACGCGGTGGTAGGAGGGGCATGAGGGGAGGGGAGGGTGGGGTTGGAGTTGCCCAGATATGGGTTGATGTGTTTTTTTTTTTTTTTTTGCTTGCAAAAATTTCAATCACTAATCACTTAAGATACAAGAGGTAAGAAATAAGGCACTCTGTGGATAACGAGACGTAAAATGAGGAGTATGTAATAGGGGAATTACCCCCCAAGTAAATAGAATTTTGGAGGTCTCTTTGTCTAAAGAAACACTCACAACTTATTTAGTTATTTATTCATTTTTTCTAGGTGTAATACATAGTACACCCCTCTTTTTTTTTTCCTTTTTTTTTTTTTTTTTGTGGTTGCACCAATGGCTTGGCAGACCGACGCTGAGAGCCGGATATTTAAAGTAGGTCATTTTTTAGGGGGATAAACTCAGGACAGTAGACATAGTAAAATAGATACGGACCCCAAAATATTGAGTCCCAATGAAGTCAATAAATGGATATTTTAAGAATATAATAATATAATACTAAAGTTCGGTATTAGTTAAACTGAGGTATTGGGTAAGATCTATAAAGGATTAAGGGTTTTTGGAGACACATGAGAGGAGAGTAAGAATAGAATCTCGTTGAGAGAACAATGGAAATGATAGGAGAGGAGGGGAGGAGAAGAAAATGGGAGAAGAAGAAATATTATGTATAAGTGAAGGGAACGGTTTAACGAAGGAGGGAGAGGGAGGGAGGGAGGGGAAGAGGAGGGGGAGGGGGCAGAATAAATAGACAGATAGATAAATCTTTCAAGGGTAGAGAAGGAAGAGGAGGGAATGGGAGGAAGTGAGACGGGACTGAGAGTTAAGAATGGGTAAGAGGTGGGGGAGAGAGGAGGGGGATGTGAGGAAGAGAGAGGGGGAGAAGGGGAAAAGGGAACGCTGCGGTAGTATTACGAGATTATAAAGACAGTCGGGGGGATGGACGGGAGGAGCCGGGCGCCTCCGCTAACTCAGATCTAGTACCCCATATAGTTTAGCACCCACAGAAACCACAGGGTAGTGGCATAGAGGTGGGTGCTCCTTTTTTTTGGAGGGAGGTGGGTGTTTGGGTAAGGGAAACCTTTTTTTTTTTTTTTTTTTTTTTTTTTTTTTGGTTAGTGGTCATATGTTCAACCCTTAAGAGATGGAGGGAATAAAGGTGACCTCACTAAATGTTAAAGGACTAAATGTCCCAGAGAAGAGAAGGATGCTTCTAAACGATCTGAAAAGATGGGGTACAGACATAGCATTTGTGCAGGAGACGCATTTCAGGGAGGGTGGATTCCCCCTCCTACAGAATAGATTTTTTCCATGTGTATATCACGCCTGTAATCAAGAGGCAAAATCCAAAGGGGTATCGATCTTAATTTCTAATCGGATTCCTTGGTTACTTATGGACAAACGTCTAGATAAAAACGGTCGATTTCTCTTCCTTAAAGGATCCATAGGAAGTGTTAAAGTAACTCTGGCCACGTTGTATTCACCAAATGTCCATCAAGACGCCTTCATGAGGAAAGTACTGTCAGAATTAACAAACTTTACAGAAGGGAAATTGATTCTAGGGGGAGATTTAAATATCCCCTTAGATCCAAGTCTAGACACTTCCTCAGGGACTTCCGCGGTAGCAGGGGGTATCAGGAAGGGCATATTGCGGAAGCTGCACGAAGTACGATTGGTAGATGTTTGGAGGATTATGCATGCAAAGGAAAGAGATTACACTTTTTTTTCTAATCCTCATCAAGTATACTCCCGCATAGACCTATTCCTGATACCACACTACTTACTTACCTCAGTACTGGAAGTTCATGTGGGGAGTATAACGTGGTCAGACCATGCCCCGGTCACCCTGTGCCTCTCTCTGTCGGACGCGGTCTATTCCCCGGAAAGAAGATGGCGTCTAAATGAGAGCCTGTTGCAGATCCCCGATATTCGGGAAGATGTAGCAAAAGAGATGACAGCGTACTTCCAGACGAATGACACTCCGGGGATGGACCCGGGTACGATATGGGAGGCACATAAGGCGGTGATCCGGGGGATTTTGATTAAGCATGGATCCAGATTGAAGAGGGATAGAGAAAGACAGATAGGGAAATTACTGGAAGAGGTCCGAATATTGGAGCTCCAGCACAAGAGGACACAGGCACCCGCTTTGGGGATAGAATTGGCACATGTGAGGCGACAGATTACAGATATTCTCCGTTTTAAAGCGAAAGCAGCACTACAACTGGGTAGAAAGGTATCCTATGAATGGGAAAATAAATGCAGTAAATTACTGGCAGGGAAACTTAAGGGAAAAAATGCTACAGTGTATGTACCCCAAATAAAGAGGAAAGACGGCCGATTAACATCATTGCCAAAAGAAATAGCCCAAGTATTTGGAGAATATTATTCCACGTTATATAATCTAGCACCATCATCAGTCCCTAGGGCATTTTTAGAGGAATATCTTCGTACAACGCGTTTACCGCGGATATCATCATTAGATCGGCTAACATTGGAAGCACCAATTTCCATTGAGGAGTTAAATGTAGTACTAAAAACAGCAAAACCCGGGAAGGCTCCAGGCCCGGATGGATTTTCCATACAATATTACAAAAATTTTTTCCCACTGCTAGGTACTCAGATGATAAAGATGTTTAATGAGATGGGTCAGACTGCCGCATTCCCCCGAGACGCGCTTTTAGCACATATTACGGTGATCCCAAAGAGCGGGAAGGACCCGGCGGAGTGCGGCAGTTATAGGCCTATCTCTCTATTAAACGTAGACCTGAAACTTTTTACGAAGATATTGGCCTCACGATTGCAACCACTGCTGGGCCAATTGGTAGATTTAGATCAAGTAGGATTTATCCCATCGCGTGAAGCGAGGGACAACACCATTAAGGTACTCAATTTGGTCCATTATGCGAATAAAATAAAAATCCCCTGCGTCTTTTTGAGTACAGACGCCGAAAAGGCGTTCGATAGAGTAAATTGGCGCTTTCTGTTTGAAGTCCTAAGGCATGCGGGATTAGGGGAACATATGATTCAGTGGATCTCAAGTGTTTACACCACCCCACATGCTTCGGTGAGAGTAAATGGAGTCTTTTCGAAACCGTTTGAGATTTCGAACGGTACACGCCAGGGCTGCCCTCTCTCACCGCTGCTTTTTGCTTTATCGATAGAGCCATTATTAAGTAAGATCCGACAAAACCCGGATATCCAGGGGTTACAATTGGGAGATCATAACTATAAAGTCTCAGCGTATGCAGACGACTTGCTGTTCTCCTTGTCTAATCCACACGTGTCATTACCCAATCTTATGAAGGAGTTTGAAATCTATAGCACCCTATCAAATTTGAAAATAAACTATACTAAATCGGAAGCGATGGGGGTTTCATTACATCCCAGCCTGCGCAACTCCATCCAACCGAATTTTAAGTTTAAGTGGGTAGCGGCGGCGCTAAATTATTTGGGTACCCAAATACCATCGAATGACAGAGACACCTTTAAAATAAATTTCCCACCGTTATATAAAATAGTAGAGTCCTTATTAGAGAAATGGCATCATGGATTACATTCGTGGTTCGGTCGGTGCAGTATTATTAAAATGAGCATCCTACCAAAGTTTTTATATCTTTTTCAGGCACTACCGATTAAGATCCCGGCAGTTTTTCTTCGCCAAATTGGTTCACTTTTTACTAAATTTATATGGGCAAGGAAACGGCCAAGGATTAGTAGAGGTCTGATGACGATGCCCAAAGGTAATGGTGGAGTAGCAGCCCCAGACATATCGAAATATTATCAAGCAGTACATCTGGGCAGGGTAGTAGATTGGTGTAGACACAAAGAGTTTAAACGGTGGATAGGCATGGAGCAACAGTTTAGTCCAGTACCTCTGCAAAGAGCACCGTGGTGCTATGTAGCATTACCGGCCTCTCTTAAAAAACATCCTACAATAGGCCCTACGCTGCGAATAAGTGCAAAAATTTGCTGTAACCCTAAATACTCATCAAGACAATCTCCATTGTTCCCTATTCTGGGAAATCCCGACTTTCCGCCAGGGACGGAGCCAGGAGCTTTCAGGAACTTGTTGGAAAGGGGATGTTTCCAGGTTTCACATTTCCTTTCCTCAGATTCCTGGCCTACAATTGCAGATTTGACACAACCAGGAGGGCCTTTCGAAATAAAACTTTGGCAGGCGCTACAGTTAAGCCATTTTTTGAAATCATTGGGAACGCCGATAAATTATCGGCGTCAATTAACCATATTTGAACAATGTTTTGAAGGAAAAGAACCACTCCCTCGGATAATCTCCAAAATGTATATGTTTTTAAATACCCCCGCAGAAGATTACGTAATGGAAAGTATTAATAAATGGGAAAGAGACCTTAACAAGATTTTTACCCCGGCGCAGCGTAAGAACATTATCTACCTTACACTAAATACGTCAATATGTACACGAGTCCAGGAATGCAATTATAAAGTTTTGACGCAATGGTATCTTACCCCATCAAGACTGAGTAGATTCTAGGCCGCCCACTATTGCAAGATGGCTGAATAAGGTCAGAGAGCTAGGGGCCATGGAGGATCTTGTCCTCTCGGCCCAAGACAAGAAAGAACAATATAATAAAACCTGGTCAGAATGGAATAGATTTATATATTCAGAGGAAGGAAAGAAGAGATTGACAGAAGATTCGGGGGAGTAGAGGCTTGTCTGTGAGTTTATCTAGGATGTATATGTATATGTATGTATGTATGTGTCTGTGTATGTACATATGAGTATGTATGTATATGAGTATGTAGGTGTGTGTGTATATATATATATACATGTATGTATATCTGTGCATTTTTGTGTACATGCAGTTGTGTACATACATGGGTGAAGTGCGTGCACATGTACGTATATAGACCAAATCCCTCCATCTATATCTATCTATTTATTTATTTAATTTTTTTTTTTTTTTTTTTTTTTTTTTTTTTGGCTAGGGTATATTGTTTTATTTAGTTTTCGATAGGAATGGGTTTGGTAAAAGATAAAATTAAAAAGAGGTTTAAAGAGTCCATTAAGGGGAAGGTTGAAGAGATGATGGAGATGCTCTACTTTCTCCCTCTTTCCTTATGGAGACATGCACATAGGTATTACATAGGTAATGAATTACATAGGTACCACATGAATTACATAGGTAATGAAGACGTATATGAGTTTGTTTTAGACAACTATGGAATTCTAAGCCAGTATGAAATGAATAGCTGTCAAAGAAAATGTGTAATGTTATATATTTGGAAATTTGAATTTACTTTATATTAGATGTTTTGCCTCTTTTTTTTAAATGAATTTAAAAAAAAAAATAAACATGGCCCTTTAAGGGCGCCGGGCACAGTGCACTGCAGTATGCACCGCTCTATCACCAATAGATTCATGCATTGCATGAATCTATCTACAGAATCTATATTGGGGGGGGGGTGTTGCCGCTCTAATAGGGGACCCTATTAGAGCGGTGTGCTCTAATAGGCTTCCCTAAGTGTAAACAGCGGGCGCACGGCTGTGCGTTCGCTGATTACACAGTATTGTGTTAGAGAAGCGAATACATCGCTTCCCTAACACAGAGCAGCCAATCAGGTTGCCAGGTCTGTTACCTGTAACCTGATTGGCTGAAGTCACAGGCGCTGTGATTGGACGCTAGGCGTCCAATCATAGCAAAAGACAGGCGCGGGAGAAGAAGACCTCGGACGGAACGGAAGATAGCAGAAGACAGGAGGAGCGCGGGAGAAGAAGCGGATGGAGAAGAAGACCTCGGACGGAACGGAAGATGGCAGCACATAAAGGGGCACTCTGGCAGCACATAAAGGGGCACTTAAAGGGGCACTCTGGCAGCACTTGAGGGGCACTCTGGCAGCACTTGAGGGGCACTCTGGCAGCACTTGAGGGGCACATTTGGCACAGTGGCAGCGTTTGATGGGCACAGTGGCAGCGTTTGGGGCAGTGGCAGCGTTTGATGGGCACAGTGGCAGCATTTAATGGGCACAGTGGCAGCGTTTGATGGCACAGTGAGGCTGTTTGTTTGCGCCCCCCCAAAAATTTTGAGCACCAGCCGCCACTGGTGATGGAGTCACTTTGAGCGGGGGGGCTTGTGGAACCCAGCTTATTTAATGGATGTTGAGAGTGGAGTTTGGATTATTTCTTGGGACAGAAATATTTATTTACAATATCCTTTAACCACCTCAATAAAGGGCACTTACACCCCCTTCCTACCCAGACCAATTTTCAGCTTTCAGCGCTCTCACACTTTGAATGACAATTTCAGTCATGCAACACTGTACCCATATGAAATTTGCGTCTTTTTTTCTCACAAATAGAGCTTTATTTTGGTGGTATTTAATCACTAGTGGGCTTTTTGTTTTTTGTGTTATAAATAAAAAAAAGACCTTAACATGAAAAAAAAAAGACCGTACATTTTGTGAATTTTTTTTATTTCTTTGTTTCTGTCATAACATTTTGCAAATTAGTAATTTTTCTTCATAAATTTTGGCCAAAATGTATACTGCTACATAGCTTTGGTAAAAATAACCCAAATTAGTGAATATTATTTGGTCTTTGTGAAAGTTAGGAAAGGCCCATCATTGAAGTAGCACCTTCAGGCGTTCTACGAGCATTAAATTACACATCTCATTTCTCAACCACGTATTACACTTTAGAGTGCCCTGGAGCACCAGGACAATGGAAATGGCCTCAAAATTACCTCATTATCAAAAACGGCGTGGGGGTCCCCCCAAAATCCATACCAGACCCTTATCCAAGCACGCAGCCCGGCCGGTCAGGAAAGGGGGTGGGGACGAGCGAGTACCCCCCATCCTGAACTGTACCAGGCCGCATGACCTCAACATAGGGGGGTGGGTGCTTTTGGGAAGTGGGGCGCCCTGCCGCGCCAAGCACGTCGCACAAGCCATTACAGTGGGAGAGAGTGTCGCGTCAACATCGGAAGAAGAGAGAAGAGGGAAGAAGGACGGAGGAGACCGGGCTCCTCCGCTAGTAAAAGAGCTGCAAGAAGATAGTGGAGGAGCCCGGAAGAAGAACCGGAGAGCGGGACAAGAGGCCAGAGAGCGGGAGAAGAAGCCGGAGAGAGTGGGAGAAGACCACCGAAGCTGTCTAATAAATTACTTTAAAAACCTGTGTAGTGTGTTACCCCATACTCATTCACATAGGGTGGGGTGGTGGGATCTGGGGGCCCCCTTATTAAAGGGGGCTCCCGGATTCCAATAAGCCCCCCACCCGCAGACCCCGACAACCAACGGCCAGGGTTGTCGGGAAGAGGCCCTTGTCCTCATCAACATTGGGACAAGTTGCTTTGGGGTGGGGGGGCCGCAGGGCGCCCATATTTCTCAAAGCACCCACCGCCCCATATTGAGGGCATACGGCCTGGTATGGTTCAGGAGGGGGGGCGCTCGCTCATCCCCACCCCCTTTCCTGACAGGCCGGGCTGCGTGCTCGGATAAGGGTCTGATATGGATTTTGGGGGGACCCCCACGCCGTTTTTTTCGGCGTAGAGGTTCCCCTTAAAATCCATACAAGACCTAAGGGCCTGGTATGCTCTTGGAGGGGGAAGCCATGCCGTTTTTTTATTTAAAATTTGGTGTGGAGTTCCCCCTCGAGAGGCGACATTGTCCCTTCAATATAGATGGAGATCCGACTTGGAGGCGACTTCCATTGAAATCAATGGGTACAAGTCGCCTAGAAGTCAGATTGAAGTCGTACAGGAACATTTTTTGAAGTCGGAGCGACTGCTGTAGTATACATTAAGACAGCTCCATTAACCAACATTGATTTTCTCAACAGCGCAACTTGAGGCAACTTGGGGTGACCTAAAGTCGGATCTCGAGTTGCCCCTGTGTAAACAGGCTCTTAGGGGTTGATTTACTAGAACTGGAGAGTGCAAAATTTGGTGCAGCTGTGCAAAGTAGGCAATCAGCTTCTAACTCAGATTGTTAAATTAAGCTTTGACAGAAAAACCTGGAAGCCAAGTGGTTTCTAAACAGAGCTGCAACAGATTTTGCACTCTCCAGTTCTAGTAAATCAACCCCATAGTGCTCTGGGAACGTTTATTAAGTAAAAAATATTTTTTAGAACGAAGATAACAAAATGAGGTGAAAAAACATGTATAAGCCTAAAAAAAAATTAACAAAATTCTGACGAAAAATGGAAAAAGTTTAAAAAAAAAAGTTTAAAATAAAGTTTAAAATAACCTCCTTATCCTCCTAAATCATATTACATGTAATTTGATAGACTGCATAAAATGAATGACCAAACAGGATCTGGTTATTTTAACACATTTTTCTCATTTAATGGTTATGAATGGTTATGAAAAATGTAAAAGTTAAAATAAAAAAACACTTTTTTAGTTCTGCAAATAATAAATATTTGCAAATTAAGTTTCTCACAATTTTCTCCTGTATTTGTTTTGTTGCAAAAAAAAACTTGTGGTCTACAAAGTTCAATAGCTCAAGCAGAAATTTACATACTGCTAAAGGAGTTAATAAAGTGACTCCTCTCTCCTCTATCTGAATGAATCTGAGAAAGATCCTCTTTGAAAGGAGATAACTATGTTATCTCTCTTCAGAAAATACAGTGCTCTGGAATTTTTTATTGTCTTGCGAAAGAAAAATTACTAAAAGTAGTAAACAAAGTTTGATTTATAAACTAAAAATAAAACTGACCCGAAATGATTATATCTTTTTAATACAATAACCTCTGTTTACAGGGCTATGGGAATTTTTTGAGATTAAAACACACATATACACACACATACACACACACACACACACAGGTTGCTTCTGGGGGGCTTCTGAATAGAATGTCCTTTTTCAAACTTATAAAATCTAAATCAAAACAGTTTGGTAGGGGTGCACACTGCACAAGATGCACTGGATGGACTGTTATGCCCCGTACACACGGTCGGATTTTCCGATGGAAAAAGTCCGATCGGATTATGTTGTCGGAAAATCCGATCGTGTGTGGGCTCTAGCGGGCTTTTTCCGTTGGAAAAATTTGAGCGCTGGATCTAAAATTTTCCGACAACAAAATACGATCAGACTTTTTCCGATCGTGTGTAGAGAATTCCGACGCACAAAGTGCCACGCATGCTCAGAAGAAATTTATAGAAGAAAGCTATTGGATACTGGCCTCTATGTAGTCCCATCATACTTTTTCTACGTCACCTTGTCCGGAACAATCAGATTTTCCGACAACTTTGTCGGAAAAAATCAGACGGATATTGTGGTCGGAATGTCCGACCTTGTGTACGGGGCATTAGTTCAATTTGGAGTGAAGCCTATACAATAGTAGGGCACATGAAGGGGTTTCTTGAGCAAGATCCAAAAGTTATATACAAATCATGGGTGGTATTAAAGATGCCACACCCTATTAATTAAAATATCAAAACACCTAAGCACTTTGGTTTTTAAGGCACCAGATAATAAATAAATCATAAACATATATTAATATGCAAAATTTTATTTTTACATAATATAAAAAAGAAATGGTACATAAAACACCTTTTATTAAAAAAGATCCTTTGCAAAGAGGGAGGGTAAAGAAGGGTCACCGAGCACCTCTACGCGTTTTGCAGCCAAAGCCCCTTAATGAGGAGATACGTATACATACCAGAATCTGTAAGATCTGTAATATAAGATATAGATCAAGATATAGAACAGTAAATTTGTAAAACAACAGAGCATAAAAATATAGAAGATATAAATAAATATATAATATTCTCAATATCATTTTGTAATTACTTACCCAAGATGCATGTTGGTATCCAGGCGTAACTATCAATCCAATACCTCCTGAAGGAAGAGCATCACCCCCGGAGCCATGTAAATTCCCAAAGCAAGGCCACTGGAGCATACAGGGATACACTGGGTCATCACTTTACAAGCCTCTAACAATTGTAGCGTCCCCTATATGGTGGTACAGAGGTATATAACATTCAAAAAAACACTATGGTATACAATATATATATATATATATATATATATATATATATACACACATCCCCAAATATAACAACCCCTCACATACTATATAATGCCACATAAAACTATTGATAGTTAATACTAACAATGTATTGATCAAATAAACAGATAATACCCCAGTAACCAGAGTTACACTGCTAACTGTTTACAACCAACCATATATACAGTAATCTATAATAAAATTACAAACATTTTTATGGCTAGCCAAAAATCACAATATAAAATTTCCATGGTTGTAAACTCAATGCCAGTGTAGCCAGGTGTGAGCTTCCTTATATTCTCTCCACTGTAGCAGTGGGTTGTGTTCTTATATTCCATGCTGCTAGAGCTACTCTCTGTGTGCTGAATTTACCCAGCTCATTTATTCTTCTTTTTTTTACTAGTAATGATGGTGATCTGTGATTTTTAGCAGACTGCCACATTGCAGCGGACAGATAGGACACTTTTGACTATTTTTTGGGACCATTGACATTTATACAGCGATCAGAGCTAAAAATATCCACTGATTACTGTATAAATGTCACTGGCAGGGAAGGGGTTAACACTTGGGGGCGATCAAGGGGTTAAATTTGTTCCCTGGGAGTGTTTTCAACTGTATGGGGGATGGGCTGACTGGAGGAGGAAAGAGATTGCTGTTCCTAATCACTCGGAACAGCATATCTCTCTCTAAATCCCCTGTAAGAATGGGGGATCTGTCTGTTTACATTGACAAATCCCCGTTCTGGCTCTCGTTCCCATGATCGCAGGTGGCCGGCGGATATCGCAGCCACCTGCCATGCGTATCGACTCCCCGCCGTACAGGAGCCAACGTACATCTACAGTGGTTTGCAGTAATGTGCCATATAATGACAGCGGTTGGCCGGCAAGTAGTTAAACTGTTTGTAAAGGTTCAAGGTTTAAAAAAAACCTGAGTTCAGCAGTCCCTCCAGACCCCCCTCCCAGTACTTATTTGAGCCCCAGCTCGATCCAACAATGTGCATGAGAGCAGCAGCTCTCCAGGGTCTCTGCCTCCTCATTGGCTAAGACAGCAGCAGGAGCCATTGGCTCCCGCTACTGCGAATAACAGCCAGTGAGCCAATGAGGACAGAGCGTGGCAGGGCCGAGCTGCACTCTGCGTCTGAATGTATAGACAGAGCAGTGGTTTGAGAGCAAGTCTGCTTGGGTGCCTCCATAGCAAGCCGCTTGCTATGGGGCACTTGGCAGGAGGGAGAGGCCAGGAACACCGACAGAGGACCCGAGAAGAGAAGGATCGAAGTTGCTCTGTGCAAAACCACTGCACAGAGCCGGTTAGTATAACATGTTTGTTATTTTTTTTTTAAATACATCAGTAATATCACTTTGATCTTAAAAATGTAGAGTAACAAGCAAACATCTTTTAGTGGGTTTTATAATATCCTCTTAATCACCAGTGTTGCTTGGGATAGAAATTATCTCAAAGGAGTTTTGGAATTCGAGGCTCAAATAATTTAGCCTATGCTTCTATCCTCGCGTGCGTGACTTTAGTAGAGCACAGCGGAGAGTCTGCCACCTTGTAGACCTGTATTATAGTAAGTTTAGTGAAAAGGGGTTAACTTTATAGCTATCAAAACATTTCATTTGGAGGAAAAAAAGGTTTAATCTTTACATATTTAAGGCTAGAGCTGCAAAAATGTGCCCCTATCTTCCATAGGAACTGTAATTACCCCACTCAGTAGACTCAGGACTAGAGTTTTTTTTAAATTTTCACAATATAATTAGCTATTAATATTTTATAAGAAATATCCTTGTAAAATTATCGATCCAGTGAGTTTCAGGATGTTTCCTGCTTCTTGCTCTACAGTGCTACCCAATGGTTGCTAATCATTGATCCCTCACGCAATGCACATTTATGAACCAGTTGGCTAATTAAAAAGAATGTACTACCTATGTGGCTGATGTAGCAGCAGGGGCCATGAAAAAAAAAATATTTTTTATTGACACCTTTACAAAGGTCTCAGAAAACAGAGAGCAGCATGCAGTTTTTTGTATTAAAATATTAAAATATTTTATTAGTTCAACAGTTATTAAAATTTGATTATATATGAAAAAGTCCAGAGGATCGCTGCACTTAAAATGTCTTTATTGAACCAAAGTTTCTTATATTTCTTATATTTGGTCAGTGGGATGACCAGATTTCATTGCACTAATTGAAGACTGGGTGCGGCTTTCCTCTACTTTGAAAAATAAAATAAAAAATATATATATATATATATATATATATATATATATATATATATATATATATATATATATATATATACAGTGGGGACGTAAAGTATTCAGATCCCCTTAAATGTTTCACTCTTGTTATATTGCAGCCTTTTGCTAAAATCATTTAAGTTCATTTTTTTCCTCATTAATGTACACACAGCACCCCATATTGACAGAAAAACACAGAATTATTGACATTTTTGCAGATTTATTAAAAAGAAAAACTGAAATATCACATGGTCCAAAGTATTCAGACTCTTTGCTGTGACACTCATATATTTAACTCAGGTGCTGTCCATTTCTTCTGATTATCCTTGAGATGGTTCTACGCCTTCATTTGAGTCCAGCTGTGTCTGATTATACTGATTGGACTTGATTAGGAAAGCCACACCTGTCTATATAAGACCTTACAGCTCACAGTGCATGTCAGAGCAAATGAGAATCACGAGGTCAAAGGAACTGCCTGAAGAGCTCAGAGACAGAATTCTGGCAAGGCACAGATCTGGCCAAGGTTACAAAAGATTTCTGCTGCACTTAAGGTTCCTAAGAGCACAGTGGCCTCCATAATCTTTAAATGGGATGACCAGAACCCTTCCTAGAGCTGGCCGTCCGGCCAAACTGAGCTATCGGGGGAGAAGAGCCTTGGTGAGAGAGGTTAAGAAGAACCCAAAGATTACTGTGGCTGAGCTCCAGAGATGCAGTCTGGAGATGGGAGAAAGTTGTAGAAAGTCAACCATCACTACAGCCTTCCACCAGTCGGGGCTTTATGGCACCAGCCTCTCCTCAGTGCAAGACACATGAAAGCCTGTATGGAGTTTGCTAAAAAAACACCTGAAGGACTCCAAGATGGTGAGAAATAAGTTTCTCTGGTCTGATGAGACCAAGATAGAACTTTTTGGCCTTAATTCTAAACGGTATGTGTGGAGAAAACCAGGCACTGCTCATCACCTGTCCAATACAGTCCCAACAGTGAAGCATGGTGGTGGCAGCATCATGCTGTGGGGGTGTTTTTTAGCTGCAGGGACAGGACGACTGGTTGCAATCGAGGGAAAGATGAATGCAGCCAAGTACAGGGATATCCTGGACGAAAACCTTCTCCAGAGTGTTCAGGAGCTCAGACTGGGCCAAAGGTTTACCTCCCAACAAGACAATGACCATAAGCACACAGCTAAATTAACGACAGAGTGGCTTCTCAACAACTCTGTAACTCTTCTTGAATGGCCCAGCCAGAGCCCTGACTTAAACCCAATTGAGCATCTCTGGAGAGACCTAAAAATGTCTGTCCACCAACCTTTACCATCCAACCTGACAGAACTGGAGAGGATTTGCCAGGAGGAATGGCAGAGGATCCCCAAATCCAGGTGGAAAAAACTTGTTGCATCTTTCCCAAAAAGACTCATGGCTGTATTAGGTCAAAAGGGTGCTTCTACGAAATACTGAGCAAAGGGTCTGAATACTTAGGACCATGTGATATTTCAGTTTTTGTTTTTTAATAAATCTGCAAAAATGTCAACAAGTCTGTGTTTTTCTGTCAATATGGGGTGCTGAGTGCACATTAATGAGGAACAAAATAAACTTAAATGATTTTAGCAAATGGCTGGAATATAACATAGAGTGAAAAATTTAAGAGGGTCTGAATACTTTCCATCCCCACTATATATATATATATATATATATATATATATATATATATATATATATATATATGTCAGTTTTGATAAAGGAGATAAGGCACTCTGCATTGACTCTTATACTTTACAGATCTTGCAATATTAACCATTGATCTATTTTGTATCATTAAAGCACAAGACAACCTAGTGTCCAAATGTCACATTGTATAGCGAATCAATTAGTTAATATCAATTCTGAAAACAATGTTTATTGTATATCCTTATAGTTATGCATGTGTGGGCTCTTGAACTTTCTGCCAATGAAAAATAGTTAACCACTCCGGCATTCACACCTGTACATCTCTTATGAACCAGACTAGAGCAATGTTTACACTTCTGTTATGGGTCTATTTTGGCAATAACTTATTTAAGATAAAAAAACTAACCCGTGTAGCACTCTGATGTTTAGGCAGGGATGCTGTTAATTTTAGTTGCCGGGCAGTAGTTGCCTTGGCCAATTGATAGGGCGAAATCAATTGACCTCCTAACTCTGGAATTGCATTACACCCACAATGCCTTGTAACCCACTCTACACAGAAGGATGTCAGCTTTCCCTAACTCTGGAGGTCTCCATTAGGCTTTTGGGAGCCCAGGACCTCGCTACTAGACATGTGCATTCGTTTTCGTCCGAATGCATTTTCGTCCGAATTTCAGGTATTTTCGTTATCGTTTTAACAAACGATAACGAAAGTGCAGAATCCGAAAAACAAAAGATCCGACATAAACAAATGCTTTATTTTCGTTGTAACAACAGTTCGATGTAGATAGGAGATTCAACGCTGACAATAACAATCTGTGTCCATTGAACCTGTGGTCGAATGTGCCTAACCTTAACTCTATTAGTCCAAGATTATTCTACATAGAGAGAAAAGATTCAATGTAAAGAGGAAAGATTTGACACAGAGAGGAAAGATTTGACGTAGAGAGGAAAGATTGCTGCTGGAATTGGGTGGAATTGCAGCTAAACTATACAGAGCCATACAGTTTAGCTGCTCCGTCGAATCTTCTTTGAACATTCGACAGACACCATAAGCCTTTAATGACAGATTCGACCTTAATTCATTTGGATTTTCGGACGAATGCAATTTTTTACGAAAAACGAAATGAATAAAAACTAATTTCGGGAGTAACTAAATAATTTATTTTTCGGACGAAAACGAAATTCCAAAACGAAATATTTCAGTGTGCACATGTATCTTTTTTTTAGGATACATGAGGCTTTTTTGACAATATTGTCTTGCAAAAAAGATTTTCTATTATGTAATCCAAAAAATGTACCAATGTTAAAATAGTGCTATTTTCTAATCTGATCAGTGTTATGAAAAATAGTGTTACCGAAGATAAAAAGTAAACAATTTATTCTATAATTTGTCACCTATAAAACATAAAATGTATAATTCTCCTACAAAGCTTTGCAAAGTTTTTTTGTTTTTACAAATTAAATAAAGTTTATTTTTCTTTTATTAGATGACACTGAAAGGTTTAATGAATAACATGGAATAAAACAAAGAAGTTTAATGCTTAGAAACAGAAATAATTAACAGGAAAATATTAAAGGGGAGAAGGGGAAGAAGTTAAAGTGGAAGTGAAGGCTGATACAAGTCAGCCAGTGAAGTCATACAGTGACAATTGTTGCTTCTCCCTCCTTATACTCATTCTGCATACTGTTTGTAAAATATATATTTTTTTTCTAATCGTTTTTATCAGTTTCAGTGCTGTCATGTAGTCACTAAGCTCTGGCTCCCTTGTGTCAGTGAGCTGCTGCTGCAGTGAATGGGAGCAAGTGCTAACAATGTGGGAGGCAATGGAAGCCAGCAGGTGATGTCATGGGCCTGTGAATGTACCCCTTTTGTCGAGCTGCTCATTGACACAGGGGAGCCGCAGTTTAGAGATCACATGGCCACATGTAAGCTAATTTTAAAAAATAAAGAAATTTACACCATTGGCGGCTGGTGCAACATTTTTTTTGTGGGGGGGGGGGCAGCAAACAAATCCCCCCCTCACATGACCACATTGAAGCAAAAATTTTTCAAAATAAAGAGATTTACACCATTGGCGGCTGGAGTTCCATTTTTTTGGGGGGGCAGCAAACAAATTCCCCCACTCGCTCTGCACCCCGAGCTCAACCTTTTTGAAGCCAATTAGAGCCTCAGACTCTAATCATGTGCTTCAAAAATATGCGTCTGGCGCCCCGCATGGAGATTAGGGGGCCAGACGCATGGAGAAGAGGGGGGCGGTGCCCCTGCGCCCCTTATGAACCAGCTGATGCTAATTTAGGCTGAACTCTTTTGCAAACAGTATGCAACATACATATAGCTATAAGGAGGGAATCAACATTTTTAACCTAAATTATATTACTTACATTTTAATTAGCGCTAATTAAATTAGTATCACTTAAATTTAAATTAGGGCTAATTAAGGCTTAATAAGGGGTTAAATAGGAACACATTTTCTTGAAAATTTTTTTAATAAAATAGCATTTTTTTTTTCTGGTCAGGTTGCTTCAACTAAAATCATATGCAGTTTGAAGCTCAACTGTTTGATCTGCAAATGAATGAAACAGATTAACTTCAAAAATGTTACTTGTATCCATCTCACATCTGAACAATGTTTTTCAATACTGTGTCCAAACCATTTTGAGCTGCCGTATATACACAGCAACTGTTAACTGCCATTTTGACAATGGGGAATTGCTGGCAAGTGAGAGAGGGGGCAGAAGGACAGGACATATTAAAGATGGCTGGTGAACTTGGATGAAGAGTTTTTGGGCATGTGTAGTACCTCCAGTGTCCAGAGCTGGTTAAAGAACACAAAGGAAACAAACATGAATTAACCGTTCATTTGGCAAATATGCTTCTGCAGGCCCATTGTGTTTTCTTATCATCTAATTTTTGTTAGATGAGATGTTTCTAAACTGGCATAGATTATGTAATACTATTTTGATTAAATAAACCAATTAGCTGCGAGGTATTGCACAAAGTTGGTAAGCCTTTGGTTCGCTGAGTGCTGCCTGAACTCGAGTAAGGTCTATTTCAGCCCCGGGGGGAGCCTGGAAGGTGAAGTTCTGCAGTAGGGATGTAAAGAAGAGGAAAAGCTCCATTCTGGCCAAGGTTTCACCAATGCAACTTCTTTTGCCTAGAAAAGGACACAAGTATACTTTAGAGCACAATCAACTTTAACTGTATTGCTTAGTTCTTGTATGGGCATCTGTTGATCTCTATGTTGCTATGTAGGCATACATAAAAATAAAGATCAACTAAAAGCAATTTAAATATAAATTATCAAACAATAAATAAAAACAGTAGTCTAATTGCAACAAGCTTTCACATTGGTTTGAGGGTTATACAGGTTGTAGTTAGACATGTGCACACTGAAATATTTAGTTTAAGAATTTAGTTTTCGTCCGAAAAAATTTTTTATTTAGTTACTCCCGAAATTCGTTTTTATTTATTTTGTTTTGTTAAAAAATGCATTCGTCTGAAAATCCAAAATAATTGAGGTCAAATCTGTCATTAATGGCTTATGGTGTCTGTCGAATGTTCTAAGAAGATTCGACGGAGCAGCTAAACTGTACGACGCCGCAATCGTACATTTCCGGTCGAATGTTTTCCGCCTACAAGCTATAGTAGAATTCTAATGTTGTATGACACTAGTAAAAATTATATTTATTAATTATTATTACTAGTCAACCAACATTAGAATTCTACTATAGCCTATGGGCAGAGCATTTGACCATAAATGTCCACTCGCGCCGACTGCTTTGTCTAATCTTCATGTTGAATCTTTTCTCTCTACATCAAATCTTTTCTCTCTATGTAGAATAATCTTGGACTAATAGAGCTAAGGTTAGGCACATTCGACCACAGGTTCGATGGACACAGATCACTATTGTCAGCGTCACGTCAAATCTCCTATCTATATCGAACTGTTGTCACAACTAAAACGAATATAAAGCATTTTTTTATGTCAGATCTTTCGGTTTTCGGATTCTGCACGTTCGTTATCGTTTGTTAAAACGATAACGAAAATACCCGAAATCCAGACGAAAATGCATTCGGACGAAAACGAATGCACATGTCTGGTTGTGGTCATGGTTCAGTGCCATTCATCTTCCCTCATTCTAACACTACACACATAGGGGTGTATTTCAAAAAAAATCAAAAAATGCATGTACATTTGTTCTGTGCAAAGAGGGGGAGAGAAACAATGTTATTAGGCTATTTCCCATGCTTGTGGAATGTTTTTCATTGCACTGAAATGAAAATACCCCATTTTGCCACTAGATGGTGCTAAGTATCATTTCTTGCCATACCTTGTGCCACTTGGTGGCCAAATGCAGTACTTTCATTTTAAATCAATGAAAAACATTTGAACAGCACATGCTATATCCTTATAACAATCTTTTCTTTGCCCCATTTGCACATAATAAATATAAATAAGGAGCCTTCTCCTGCTATTCTCCAAAATTCTGGAATTCACTTTCAAAGAACATCAGAGAGTCATCTTCTCTAAACCCATTCAAATCAAATCTAAAAACTTTTTTCTTTAGACAAGTTTTCACATAATTGTCCCTTTCTTCCTTAGTTTTATCTTGTGTCTTGTGTTTTCTTGTGTAAAGCACTGTGAGAAGCTACCTTTAAAGGCGCTATATGAAAAAAATATATCATTATTATTCAATAAAGTCTCATTGGGCACATTATGATTAATACACCACATTGTGATAAACAAGTACTTTATCATAAATGTGATTGTTTAGAATAATATTTTTAGAAATTAGAGTTTAAAACAATAAAAAGAGAAATTTAGTCTATTTTAAATGATTTTTTCATTAGGGCAGATTGTTTCTTTTCCATAAAAATTATCAATCATACATAAAATCGATCCAATATTGTGGTACAATTGATTTCAGGACAATGTGATCTTGTCATAAAAGCAGTAATTTCAAAGAATATCTTTGTTACATAATTATGAGAACATAAGAGTGCACAGATCCTACAATGAGAGCAAGAAATACTTATCCCGCTCAGGTAACTGCGTACTTCAAACTTTTTTGCAAACTTTTTTTAAGCACTAAAAACTACTGTATATACTGTCCAGTCAGTCCTTGAAATTCTCATCATCATGATCTGTTTAGGTTTACCTATAGAGAATGGAATGAAGGCATCGTTCTTTTTAAAGTTTCCTTCTGCATCAAGAAAATGCTCCGGATAAAACTCAAAGGGTTTTTCAAAATAGGCTTCATCATTCAGTACAGAGTACAGCAACGGGTAAACAGAAGTGCCCTGCAAGGATAAAAAAACTAAAAAAATAAAAACTGAACTTACACATATTTTCTAAATAACACATTTTCAGCTGACAATGATTTAGAGAAATCTTTAAAACATGGTCTGGTATTGTAGTAAAGCAAAATTCTGCATTTTTAGGTCTGTGGAAATCTATTAAATCTCAGTTAACCACTTAAGGACCGGAAGGATTTGCAAATTTTTTGCGATGTGGCACTGCGTCGCTTTAACTGACAATTGGCGGTCGTGCGACGTTGTACCCAAACGAAATGTATGTCCTTTTTTCCTACAAATAGAGCTTTCCTTTGGTGGTATTTGATCACCACTGCGGTTTTTTTTTGCGCGATAAAGAACTTTTTGCTATAATAAATATCCCCAAATAAAAAATAAAAAAAATCTTCATCAGTTTAGGTCAATATGTATTCTTCTACATATCTTTGGTAAAAAAAATTGCAATAAGTGTATATTGATTGGTTTGTGCAAAAGTTATAGCATCTATAAAATAGGGGATACTAGTAATGGCGGCAATCTGTGATTTTTAGCAGGACTGCGACATTGCGGCGGACATATCGGACAATTTTGTGGGACCAGTGACATTTATACAGCGATCATAGCTATTAATAGCCAGTAATTAGTGTATAAATGTCTCTGGCAGGCAAGGGGTTAACACCAGGGGGCGATCAAGTGTACCCTAGAGAGGTGTTTCTAACTGTGGGGGCAGTGTACTGACTGGAGGAGGAGAAAGATCGCTGTTCCTGATCGCTAAGAACAGCAGATCTCTCTCTACTCCCCTGTCAGAACGGGGAACTGTCAGTTTATATTGACAGATCCCCATTCTGGCTCTCTGAGGAGTGATCGCAGGTCGACATCATGGCCGCCGGCCACTCGCATCAGCTTTGGCGTTGTGCGCCCCCTATCTCTCTTAAAGCGGCCAACGTACACCTACGGTGTTTTGCACAGCCATGCCAATCTGATGCAGTATAATGACAGTGACTGGCTGTCTAGCGGTTAATGTCCTCATATTTATTGTTATGTAAGCAGGCTGCATATATAGTAATAAATACACTTTTTTGCATTGTTACATACTAAGTACTGCAACAAGGGTTAAAATCCCTTGTGAAGAGTCAAACCACTGCTCTCACACTCTGCATACTGCTTTAATCAACCACACTGCTCAGAAACCTCTAGTGAAGATGACTG
Organism: Lithobates sylvaticus; assembly: GCA_028564925.1. Lineage (NCBI taxonomy): Eukaryota > Metazoa > Chordata > Amphibia > Anura > Ranidae > Lithobates > Lithobates sylvaticus. The sequence goes on along the minus strand of CM053028.1, from coordinate 520,555,389 downwards.
GAGCAATTTACGGCAGGAGGAGATCTGGATAATTGCATGTGTGAGAGCAATGTAAAAATGCAAAAGACAAAACACTGTATTAGTTACAGTACACACAGTTTGACTGGTCAATCCAAATTTGGGAAAAGACCACATAGGCCGTGTACTTTGAGTGCTCAAGCCTAGCTGCAATCACAAACTAGTGTTCAAGAACATTGTTGGTGACTTACACTGTTCTGGTGACAATGCGACTGGTGTGGTAATCATCAGGAACACGGTTGCTGGCTTACACTGGTCTGGTGAAAATGGGACTCATGTGAAGGTGATCAGGAACACCGTTTCTGGTTTTTCAGTGGTCCTGTGCTGATGTTTAGATATGGGCGCCATCAAAAAAATTGTTTTAGTTTCGTTCCGTTTTAATTTTGTTCGGAAAAAAATTGTCGTCATGATGAATTTATCATTATGAGGGGTTGCCACCATCCCTGTGCTATGCTGACTTCCTGGGTTTTTAACTTTTAGGTTTGTTAACTTTTTGTAACAATTACGAATGTTCGTTATGATGAATTTATCATTATGAGGGGTCCCCACCATCCCTGTGAGTTCCCAGGTCTGTACACCTGATGTGTCCATTATGAGGGGTTCCCACCATCCCTGTGCTGAGTTCCCAGGTCTGAGTGTACACACCCGCTGTGCCCATTATGAGGGGTTCCCACCATCCCTGTGCTGTGCTGACTTCCTCTGATTGGTGAAAAAAACCCCAGTCATGTTTCTGTTAATTTGGATCCGAAATTCGTTAACGAAATTTCGTATCTCGTATGAAATTTGTAAGCCTAGAAATTCCCATAGGGTTCCCACCATCCCTGCGCTGACTTCCTGGGGTTTTAACTTTTAGGTTCGTTGACTTTTCGTAGCAATTACGAATTTTCGTTATGATGAATTTATCATTATGAGGGGTTCCCACCATCCCTGTGCTGTGCTGACTTCCTGGGTTTTTAACTTTTAGGTTTGTTAACTTTTCGTAACAATTATGAATTTTCGTTATGAATTTGGATCCGAAAATTCATAAACAAAATTACGTATTTCGTACGGAATTCGTATGCATAAAAATTCGTATTTCGGATTCGTACTAATTTCCGGAAATTCTGAAACTAATCGCACGTGTCTACTGATGTTTAGGAACACTGTTGCTGATTTGAAATGGTTTGATGACACTAGGACTGGTGTGTCAGTGATCAGGAAGGGGAGGAATAGGCCAAGTCTCCCATCCCTGGGGGGCAGCTAATCACCTACTTGTGGCTATGCCTGCAAAGCTCGAGAGTAGGTTGGGAGTAGGCTACCCATGGGGGACCAGATTTTAAGAAATCTGGATATATAGAAAAAATAGCTATTACGTTTAACTTCTTAAAAATTTAACACAGAAGACTTCCATGAATGGGAAAGAACTTGTTTATTGACAATAAACATGAAAGTAATACATTTTGCCACAGCACGCAGGATTTTTGGATTGGTTTTTTTAACAGGGCTACTATGGGATATTTCCTTAAGTTACAATTCAGAATTGTGTATATACGTGAGTAAACCCAAATCCACAGCCTTTGTGCCCTGGAGCATGGCCACCATATATTTTGCATTGTACCTTCTCACAACTAATTTTTATGAATAATTTATTTTAATACATGTAAAGGTAGATTCTTTACTGCATTGTCTTTATTCTGCTGCCTTCTACTGTGACAATTTTAATTTTGTTATGTGAAATTCTTGGCCTGAGAGTTGCTGTAGATAGACCCTGTACAAAACAGATATAACAACAGCTATTGAATGTTGAAAAATAAAATTAAATGTAGTCACCTTTGGAATGAAATGACCTCTAAATATGACATCGTGATTAGTTACATGTGGAGTCCCAACTGGTACAATATCAGCAAATCGCTGGATCTCATGAATTACGGCATCAGTATACGGCATTTTCTTCCTATGCTCTGCTTGAGGTGGAGTCGTGCCGATAATGCTATCAATTTCATTTTGAACTTTCTCTGCCAAGGAATAGATACTCCTATATTAAATGATAATTACTTTGACAAATTTAGATTAGATTTAGGTAAATTTCAGACCATCTCCAAACAAAAATTTCCCTCCTTCCAACAGCACTCTCACACATCCTGTACGTTTTTCTACCTTCTTAATCATGTTTCACTCACCTAAGTCCACCATCCAGGTCCCTTACTGTACCATATTGAGATGTTGAAGACTGGTAGGAGGGGTTCGTTTTTTTTTCCAATGATACAGTAAGCTTTATTTACGATGAAATAGCACAATAAATTAATTAAAATGTGTTTTCTTACTTTGTATTTCAGGATATTTTATCATTAGCAGGATTGCCCATCTCATGGTGGTGGTGGTTGTGTCCATTCCAGCAACAAAAAGATCATACACCAGAGCAACTAGGTTTTCATTGTGAAAATACTGAGAGGATTCTGCCTTTCCCTAGAAAAAGTAAAAAAAAATTTAAAATAATAATAATCAATGTAGTGTAATGGGTGAAATCATCTGAGGGTTCACATGACATATGTTTGTGCACTAATGGAACCAGGGTTATGTAACAATTATCTATATTTTGTATGGTGGTAGGAGATAACTTGTGACTAATTAGCATGTTTTCAGTATTTATAGATTTAATCTTGAAACATCATGCTGCAGTCTTTTTCAGTCCTTTATAAAATATCAAAATTATTATTAAGTGGCATCAAGTTGTAGGCAACTCCTGGCCACCACATACAAGGGGTTTCTCCAGAATCATCTGTCTTCTGTTTGGGTCTTTAGTGTCTGTAACTTTATTCAGCACCTTATTGCTGGTCATCTTCTTCCCCCTTACCTCTTCCAGCATAATTGTCTTTTCCAATGAGCTCCTCTAATATGTCCAAAACAAAAATTCTTTGCCAACATCAAATTTCAAAGGCATCAATAATTTTCTAGCCTGGCTTCTTCATGCTTCAGCTTTCACATCCATGACAAAAACACCTGGACAATTCTGATCTTTGTACTAATAGACAGATAACTTTATGTTTTTTTGTAGGTTTTTTATTATTTCTCTTATAAGCCAGTCTTTGTTGCATTTCTTCACTACTGGATCCTAAATGTCTATGTCTTCATTATCAACTTTGAAGTTAACTACCTTTTCTGTGTTCATAACCTTCGTTCTTTTTTTTTTGGTATAATTTGCTTAATTCCCATCTTTTCATTCTGTTCTTTAAGATTATCTGTGAGGATTTTAAGGTTCTTTATATTTTCAGCGGAGAGAATGTCAAACATTGCTGATGTTTACCAATATTGAAACCTTTATCATCTTACCCTATACCCGCTGAAAGAAAATTGTATAATTTCTAATATATAATTTAGGAAAAAATATGGATAATGTGGGCTCTGTATATGTGGATGCAGGTATGGCACAAGACCAGATATAAAAGTGTAGAGTAAAAGTGTAGAGTACTGAGCTGTGAGGGTTAAAGTGTGACTCATGAGTGGAAGACAAGTGACAGCTACTGAGCATATTAATATTTTTAAAAACTCTAGTCAAATTTTAAATTTAGGTACAGCTGCCAGGAAAAAGCATTTATGTGAATTCTTGAGGAGCCTGAACATATCTTCAGTTCTCACCAATAGGTTCCTCGAAATCTCACAATTCTTGAGGAGCCTGAACATATCTTCAGTTCTCACCAATAGGGTCCTCAAAATCTCACAATCTATAGGTCTGAGCACTTCTTGGTGTGTTAAAGACCAGACCAGTCTTCCAACCTCCTGTACATTTCCATTGGCCCATCACTATAAGTGGGCTCACTGGTCAATGCAAAGGTTTGGGGTGAGGTGGCCTGACCTTCAACAATATACAGGTAAGTGGAGCACTAAAAATCTTTCTGCTGTTATCTACAGATAAACCTATTACACAGCAGTAAGACTATATAAAAAGAGTCTTAAAAATATCTTCTTTAAATGTGAGATATTTAGAGGAACATTTTTTTTATTTTTTTTATTTAAGAATATCCATTTTGGATATCAAATGCTTCAGATCATTCAATGCATCTCTAATAAAAATGTAATCCTTACCTCTTGCTGCTTCACCAGGAAGGCATCAATGAGATTCCTCTGGTCATTCACATCTAGATTTTTCTTCTGTTCAGTAAATGTTACTCTTATGAAGTTTTGGAACTGTTTCAAATTTTCAAGAATTTTTTGGTGAGGTCCTGGAAGTAGGTCTAACAGGGATGGAAAAAGACTGTAAAGCTTTAAAAAGAAAAAAAAAAAAAACATTTGGTTATATAATTGTAAACATACTTGTAATTTGATAGACTGTGAAGATTAAGGGTTAGAGCCGGTTTACACTGGGGCAACACGACTTCCAGCGCGACTTTGGGAGGCAACTTGGACACGACTTGAAATGCACCTTAGAGTAAAATCCTTGGTTAATTTCTTGAAAAATAGCAGATTGCATAAAAACTTTTTAAAAACCTGTCAATATGACAGGACTGTCTCACACGTCACTTCCGGCCCGGAGAGTGGAACGCACAGTAGGTTATAATCCAGCGTCCACATCTCACACAAGAGTAGGGCTGATGTTTTTTTTCGATGACATTTAGTCCTGTCATATTGACAGGTTTTTAAAAAGTTTTTATGTAGGCTGCTATTTTTTAATAAATCAACCAAGGATTTTACTCTATGAGGAGCATTTCATTTATTCTCTTACACTGCTCGCTGCACACTCCCCTGCACCTGGAGTTCTGGAGCCATCACCGGAAGTCATCTAAAACAGAGGGAACCGGGACACCCACAGAGGAGATTGCATTGGGTAGTGGTCCCCATTAATGACCCACATGCACGGCAGACTCCTCTTGCTGTATGGTAAAGGAGTCCAACATATCTGGTGAGTTAACTACCCCCCAGGAGGTGGATGCAGTGGCCCCCTATGGGACACGGAGCCCAACAGCACTTTTCTTTTTTTGTTTGCACTTATATCACCATATGCACTTTATTACTATTTACTGGACCATTGCATTGATAGATGTTTATCTAATATTCTTGCTATTTTGTTATTGTACCCATGCATTCTTGACATAACATTTAGATGTTACATTAATGGGGAGTTCTGTAGGATAGTAATCAGGTATAGTCACTTATATGGACTAACACATTGGCATTTAGACATAGTGAAGGTGGGGTAGGCGCTGTCTTTCACATATTTAATTCAACCTTGCCCCCCCCCCCCCCCCCCCCCCCCAGTGGGGACAACATTGGACAGCAGCAACTTATACATTGCCATTTTTTCCAAGGCGCAAGTGCTTTCTGTTTTTCATTTTCAAGTCTTGCCACAAATTCTCAACTAGATTTAGGTCTGAACTTTGACTGGGCTATTCTAACACATGAATGCTTTGATCTAAAACATTCTATTGTAGCTCTGGCTGTATGTTTAGGGTCGTTGTCCTGTTGGAAGGTAGACATGTGCGATTCGTTTCGTACGAATTCGTAATTCGTACGAATTTTTCGAAATTCGTACGAATTTACGAATCTGTAGTACGAATTTTTTTTTTTACGAATTCCGTACGGAATACGAAATTCCGTTTACGAATTTCGTCGCCGAATGATTCGAATGAATTCGAATGAATTCGAATGAATTCGAATGGATTCGAATGAATTCGAATGACAAAGTGTCATTTTTGCAGGAAAAATTCCGTTTACGAATTTCAGCTCCAAATTATTCGAATCCAACTACCAATATCAAATTTCAACTAATTCAAACGAAATTATTATAGCAGATATAACGAATGAATTCGAATGCATTCGAATGAATTCGAATGCATTCGAATGAATTCGAATGACAAAGTGTCATTTTTGCAGAAAAAAAAGCTATTTAAAAAACAGTCATTCATTGATATAAAAAAAAAAAAAAAAGCGTAGGGGTCCCCCCAAATTCAATAACCAGGCCCTTCAGGTCTGGTATGGATATTAAGGGGGACCCCAGCCAAAAAAAAAAAAAAAAAAAAATGGCGTGGGGTCCCCCCCAAATATCCATACCAGACCCTTCAGGTCTGGGATGGATTTTAAGGGGAACCCCGGCCAAAAAAAAAAAAAAATGGCATGGGGGTCCCCCTCAAAATCCATACCAGACCCTTTATCCGAGCACGCAACCTGGCAGGCCGCAGAAAAGGAGGGGGGGACGAGAGCGGCCCCCCCTCCCGCCTGAACCGTACCAGGCCACATGCCCTCAACATTGGGAGGGTGCTTTGGGGTCCCCCCCAAAGCACCTTGTCCCCATGTTGATGAGGACAAGGGCCTCATCCCCACAACCCTGGCCGGTGGTTGTGGGGGTCTGCGGGCGGGGGGCTTATCGGAATCTGGAAGCCCCCTTTAACAAGGGGACCCCCAGATCCCGGCCCCCCCCCCCTGTGTGAAATGGTAAGGGGGTACAAAAGTACCCCTACCATTTCACCAAAAAAGGTGACAAAAATGGTAAAAATGACAGGAGACGGTCTTCGACAATTCCTTTATTAAAATCTTCTTTCTTCTTTCTTCTGGTCTTCCTTTCTTCATCTTCTCCTTCCGTCATCTTCTCCTTCCGTCATCTTCTTCCATCTTCTTCTTCCTTCGATTCGCTTCTTCTTCCTCCAGTCTTCTCGTCCTTCTCGTCCGGCGTCGTCCTTCTCGTCCGGCATCGTCGTCTCTTCTCGCAGGCCGCTCCTCGCAATGGGAGGCTCCCGCTCTGTGAGGCTCCGCTCCGGGTGACAGGTCTTTTATAACGAAGGCACCTGGTGACCCCGCCCCCTCTGACGCACGGGGACGTCATGTGGAATTCCCTATGGCTTTCCCCATGACGTCAGAGGGGGGGCGGGGTCACCAGGTGCCTTCGTTATACAAGACCTGTCCCCCGGAGCGGAGCCTCACAGAGTGGGAGCCTCCCATTGCGAGGAGCGGCCTGCGAGAAGAGACGACGATGCCGGACGAGAAGAACGAGAAGGACGAGAAGGACGAGAAGACCGGAGGAAGAAGAAGCGAATCGAAGGAAGAAGAAGATGGAAGAAGATGAAGGAAGGAGAAGATGAAGAAACCGAAGGATGAAGAAAGAAGAAAGAAGATTTTAATAAAGGAATTGTCAAAGACCGTCTCCTGTCATTTTTACAATTTTTGCCACTTTTTTGGTGAAATGGTAGGGGTACTTTTGTACCCCCTTACCATTTCACACAGGGGGGGGGCCGGGATCTGGGGGTCCCCTTGTTAAAGGGGGCTTCCAGATTCCGATAAGCCCCCCGCCCGCAGACCCCCACAACCACCAGGCACGGTTGTGGGGATGAGGCCCTTGTCCTTATCAACATGGGGACAAGGTGCTTTGGGGGGGACCCCAAAGCACCCTCCCAATGTTGAGGGCATGTGGCCTGGTACGGTTCAGGCGGGAGGGGGGGCCGCTCTCGTCCCCCTCCTTTCCTGCGGCCTGCCAGGTTGCGTGCTCGGATAAGGGTCTGGTATGGATTTTATGGGGGACCCCACGCCATTTTTTTTGGCTAGGGTTCCCCTTAAAATCCATCCCAGACCTCAAGGGTCTGGTATGGATTTTGAGGGGGACCCTACGCCATTTTTTTTTTTTTTTTGGCTGGGGGTCCCCCTTAATATCCATCCCAGACCTGAAGGGCCTGGTTATTGAATTTGGGGGGACCCCTACGCATTTTTTTATCAATGACTTCAATGAATGACTGTTCTCTGTATTACGGATCCGACAATTCATTTGCCGGCAAATAGCCGCGACTCGATTTTAAATAGTTTTTTTTTCCAGCAAAAATGACACATTGTACAGAGACAGTTCTCTATATTAGATATACTGAATCTCGAAGAATTCGAAGCATTCGTTATATCCGCTATAATAATTTCTTTCATATTAGTTGAAATTACATATTTGTTAGTTACAATACAACATTCGAATTGTTCTCTGTACTACAGGAATCGGCAATTAGCCGCGAGTGATTTTAAATGTCTTTTTTTCCTGCAAAAATGACACATTGTACAGAGAGAGTTCTAAACACGGGAAACATGCGCCCCCCCCCTTCATAGACATACTATAGAGTATATAGTATATAGTATATAGAAGGGGGCATGTTTCCTGTGTTTAGAACTCTCTCTGTACAATGTGTCATTTTTGCAGGAAAAAAAGACATTTAAAATCACTCGCGGCTAATTGCCGATTCCCGTAGTACAGAGAACAATTCGAATGTTGTATTGTAACTAACAAATATGTAATTTCAACTAACATGAAAGAAATTATAATAGCGGATATAACGAATGCTTCGAATGATTCGAGATTCAGTATATCTAATATAGAGAACTGTCTCTGTACAATGTGTCATTTTTGCAGGAAAAAAAAACTATTTAAAAGGAAAGGAGGGGGGGACGAGAGCGGCCCCCCCCCTCCCGCCTGAACCGTACCAGGCCACATGCCCTCAACATTGGGAGGGTGCTTTGGGGTCCCCCCCAAAGCACCTTGTCCCCATGTTGATGAGGACAAGGGCCTCTTCCCCACAACCCTGGCCGGTGGTTGTGGGGGTCTGCGGGCGGGGGGCTTATCGGAATCTGGAAGCCCCCTTTAACAAGGGGACCCCCAGATCCCGGCCCCCCCCTGTGTGAAATGGTAAGGGGGTACAAAAGTACCCCTACCATTTCACCAAAAAAGTGGCAAAAATGGTAAAAATGACAGGAGACGGTCTTTGACAATTCCTTTATTAAAATCTTCTTTCTTCTTTCTTCATCCTTCGGTTTCTTCATCTTCTCCTTCCTTCATCTTCTTCCATCTTCTTCTTCCTTCGATTCGCTTCTTCTTCCTCCGGTCTTCTCGTCCTTCTCGTCCGGCGTCGTCCTTCTCGTCCGGCATCGTCGTCTCTTCTCGCAGGCCGCTCCTCGCAATGGGAGGCTCCCGCTCTGTGAGGCTTCGCTCCGGGTGACAGGTCTTTTATAACGAAGGCACCTGGTGACCCCGCCCCCTCTGACGCACGGGGACGTCATGTGGAATTCCCTATGGCTTTCCCCATGACGTCAGAGGGGGGGCGGGGTCACCAGGTGCCTTCGTTATACAAGACCTGTCACCTGTGAATTTGGGGGGACAAGGTGCTTTGGGGGGGACCCCAAAGCACCCTCCCAATGTTGAGGGCATGTGGCCTGGTACGGTTCAGGCGGGAGGGGGGGCCGCTCTCGTCCCCCCCTCCTTTCCTGCGGCCTGCCAGGTTGCGTGCTCGGATAAAGGGTCTGGTATGGATATTTGGGGGGGACCCCACGCCATTTTTTTTTTTTTTTTTTGGCTGGGGTCCCCCTTAATATCCATACCAGACCTGAAGGGCTGGTTATTGAATTTGGGGGGACCCCTACGCTTTTTTTTTTTTCTGCAAAAATGACACTTTGTCATTCGAATTCATTCGTTATATCTGCTATAATAATTTCGTTCAAATTAGTTGAAATTCGATATTGGTAGTTGGATTTACTAACGATTCGTAACTATTCATAACGATTCGTAACGATTCGTAACTATTCATAACGATTCGTAACGATTCGTAACTTGAAATTGAAATTCGATATTTGTAGTTGGATTCGAATTGTTCTCTGTGTTATGAGAACCAACAATTCATTAGCCGCGTTAACGATTCGTAACTTTACTAACGATTCGTAAAAAAAATTACGATTCGTCCGAATTTCGCATTTCGTACGAATTCGAACGGAATTTCGTACACGAATTACGAATTTTTTTATATACGAAACGGGACGAAACGAAACGAATTTTTTGACAGTTCCCATGTCTATGGGAAGGTGAACCTCCGCCCCAGTTTCAAGTCTTTTGCAGACTCTAACAGGTTTTCTTATAATATTGCCCTGTTTTTGGCTCCATTTAGCTTCCCATTTACTCTGACCAGCTTCCCTGTCCCTGCTGAAGAAAAGAATCCCTGCAACATGATGCTGCCACCACCATGCTTAACGGTGGGGATGGTGTTCAGGGTGATGTGCAGTGTTAGTTTTCCGCCACACATAGCGTTTTGCTTTTAGGCCAATTGGTTCAATGTTGGTGTCATCTGACCAGAGCACCTTCTTCCACATGTTTGCTGTGTCCCCCACATGGCTTCTCGCAAACTGCAAACAAGACTTCTTATGGCTTTCTTTCAACAATGGCTTTCTTCTTGCCACTCTTCATAATAGCCAGATTTGTGGCGTGCATGACTAATAGTTGTCCTGTGGACAGATTCTCCCACCTGAGCTGTGGGTCTCTGCAGCTCCTCCAGAGTTACCATGGGCCTCTTGGCTGCTTCTCTGATTAATGCTCTCCTTGCCTGGCCTGTCAGTTTAAATGGAAGGCCATGTCTCCGGGTCTTGGTAGGTTTGCAGTTGTGCCATACTCTTTCCATTTTCGGGTTGATAGATGTAACAGTTCTCCGTGAGATGTTCAAAACTTGGGATTTTTTCTTATAACCTAACCCTCCTTTAAACTTCCCAACTTTATCCCTGACCTGTCTGGTGTGTTCCTTGGCCTTCATGATGCTGTTTGTTCACTCAGGTTCTTTAACTAACCTCTGAGGGCTTCACAGAACAGTAGTATTTATACTGAGATTAAATTACACACAGGTGGACTCTATTTACCAATTAGGTGGCTTCTGAAGACGATTGGTTCCACTAGATTTTATACAAATGCACGGCACACTTCATATATTTATTTGTAAAAAAAAAATTGTAAACCATTTATCATTTTCCTTCCACTTCACAATTATGTACTACTTTGTGTTGGTCTATCACATAAAATTTAAATAAAATACATTTACGTTTTTAGTTGTAACATGAGAAAATATGGAAAATGTCAAGGGGTATGAATACTTTTTCAAGGCACTGTATGTGGTGACACTGCAGGGCATGGCAGCTTTATCCACTTAATATTAGATACATTATTTGTTAACACTCTATTTTGTCTGACAATTTATTCACTAATTTTTTATTTTCTTACACACAGAGTAGTGCACAAGTTATTCACTTTATTTCAGAGTTCACAAAGCAACTTACCATGCCCGCAAGGGAAACCATAAGCTTTGAGTTTTCATTAATCAAACCCATGAGTCTCAGTATAGTGGGGTCATCATAACTGAATCGATGACCAAGTAGTATGGAGACGATTATATTGGTCACTGCAGCATTAAGGGTTGTCAGATTATCAAAAGGTTTACCTGAAATAAAAAAAATAAAAAAAAAAAAAGAAAAGAGAAAGAAAAAAGCATGATTACATAGCAATAAGAAACAGAACTCACCTAGAATATGGACCCCCTGGGTGGACAACTTTTTGCCCCCAGATTTTGATCACAATCTCCTTACCCCATGATTTTCTACTTACCCCTACCATTATATATAGTGGCTCCCTCGACCACACCGCAGCCTTGCCGGCACCGATCCCCTCCCCTCCTTTATGCTCTCCTCTCCTCTCTCTCCTTACTGCCTTTCCCCTCCCTGTTCCTCCTTCCTTTCTTCACAAATCCTACCTGAACCTCTGTTCACTTACCTCTCCAACAAGAACAAGCCTCTATGGCTATGATTCCACTTAGTAGATACCCTAGGAACCTGCTTCAAACGACTGATATTCCCTGCCGTCGTAGTTCTAGGGACCTCCCCTGCTGATACATGCCGACCCCATTGTGATAATGTACCTCCACATATCTATCAGCAATCAATAATAGCACTTATGTTACTTTTTCTCTGATGCTTTGAAATGGTTATACTTTGTATGCAATGTGAATGATGTTTATTCACTGTTTATGACTACTTCTTGTTGTACTCTGTATTTTGTTCTAATAAAAAAATTGAAAAGAAGAAACAGAACTCACCCTGGGGGAAATACATAAAAAAATAAAAAATAGACTACGTCTAATTATTAATGTTGTCATCCAGAATTCAAACAGCATCATCCAAAATGCACATATTTTTCTCACTGAACCCTGTTTGAAAAATGTGTGACTTTTGGATCAAACCTTCTACTGAAAATCTGAGGAGCTTGCGTAAAAATTTTGATAAACAGACCTTTAACCACTTGCCGATGACGCTATAGCCGAATGACGGCTATAGTGAGGTCATCCAATTCTGGGAGGGCGTCTATGGCTATCCTCCCAGAACTGCGCCCGCTGCATGCCCACTCTATGTGCATATTGTTTTTGTACATGTGCAATTAGTTTCGTTTTTTTTTGTTTTTTGTTTTTTTCGTTATTTTCATTCGTTCGTTTTCGTACGAATGAACGAATTGTTCGAATCGTACGAATCCGATTAACGAATCATTCGAATCGAACGAATCCGAAAAACAACGAAAATCCGAAAAAAAACAAATTAGAAACAACGAATGTACTAATGAAGAAAATCCGAAAAACGAAAACGAACGAAAAAAAATTCGTACATTCGTAACTTTTTTTTTGTTGAATTGGTAATTTTCTGTGTCCCTTACAATGGTGCTGCTTAACGTGCTTAAAATTCATACATTCGTAACTTTTTTTTTTTCGATTCGTAACTTTTTTTTTTCGATTCGTAACTTTTTTTTTTTTTTTTCGATTCGTAACGTTTTTTTTTTTCGATTCGTAACTTTTTTTTTTCGATTCGTAAATTATTAAAATGTAATAATAGCATACACATTACATAAAATTATGAATTATGCTCCGATTACGAATCTACGAATATTACGAATGTTACGAATAAATACGAATGCGTCCGAAAATTAAACTAACGAAAAACGAATCAACGAAAAAATAACTCTTACGAATGTACGAATCGTTACGAATATGAACACCGATGACTTACGAATGTACGAATCGTTACAAATCAACGGAAACGAAAAAAATGAAACGAAAATAAACGAATTTTTTTCGGAAACGAAAAAAACTAAACGAAAATAAACAAATTTTTTTGTTGTGCACATGTCTAGTACAGACACTTCTAGTGTTCTTCACATAATGAGCATTATGGGGTGGGTTCAAACACCCATATGTGTCAGATATGGCAATCATAGAAAAACATGCCGAAGAATGAGAAGAGAAAGACAACCTGATCTGCCCATATAGGAACACATGGAAATGGCCATTAAGGAGAAACCTGTAAGGTCATTCCAATAACAAAAGGTGGATACATTTGCAAAAAAAAGTAAAAAACAAAACAAAAAAACAGTAGGTAAAATGTAATCAAATGTCTCACAGAACATAAAATGAATAATAAAGAAGACTCAGACACATCAAAACAATCACCTCCATAAGACTTAATTGTCTGCACTAAACATTCGGCTTCTTCACTAATCTTGTCTTCTATAGCTTTTTTCCCCATCCCGTAATCTCGAAGTGTCGAAAGAGCAAATCTTCTCATTGTCTTCCAGTTCTCACCGTTAGAAAAAAAAACACCTAAAAACAGAAAGAATGTCATTTTTTGGTGTCAACAAATATACGCCTTAGATATAAATTTTGCCCACAATACAGATCTGGGGCTATTGATAGAAATAGGAAATGGTTCCTAATGTTTACTTTATCTGATCTTTGGAGCTCAATTTTTCATTGCACGCAGAAAACATGAATTTCTTAACCCATTTTGCGACCGCGCAATAGCCAAATGATGGCTACGGCGTGGCCACACTTTGACGGGAGGCCATCATATGATGACCTCCTATGCCCGCACTGCCTGTGCACCCCCTGCGCAACCCCTGCAGTGCACATCGGCAGTGATCTGTGATCGCTGCATCTGAACAGATCGGAACAGAAAAGTCAAACACGGGGGCTCTTTACCATCTTGTCCAATCACAGCTGATCACGGATGTAAACAGGATTTACAGGTTAGTAGACCAAATAATCAGATGGTTGCACTCTCAAATCATGCAGAAATTGCTGTAAACAAAAAGTCCATAAAATCAACCAATACTAAAGGGACAAAAAGGTTGATGCGTTTCACACAAGATTCATGATTTATCAAAATCATCACAGGACCTGAGTAGAGGAGTCAAAAACCAGCAAATCCACACAGGGGACATCTGCACTGACAATCAGGGCACTGATCAGTGCAGCAACAGTACCCACCAATGCTGCCAGTCTGTGCCAATCAGTTCCACCTATCAGTGCCGCCTACCAGAGCCCATCAGTGCCACCTATCATTGCCGCCTATCTATGCCCATTAGTGCCACATATCAGTGCAGCCTCATCAGTGCCACCTCATCAGTGCCACCTCATCGGTGCAGCATATCGGTGCACATCAGTGAAGAAGAAAAATGACTTATTTACTACATTTTATAATCAGAAACTAAGAAAAAAATGTTTTTTCTTCAAAAATGTTGGTCTTTTTATTCGTTTAGCAAAAAAAAAAAAAAAAACTGTGGTGATTAAATACCACCAAAAGAAAAATATCGGTCTCAACACAAATGATACAAATTTAGTTTGGGTACAGTGTTGCATGGCCACGCAATTGTAATTTTTACCTGGTAATTCTGCCAGCAACACAAACCCATATGGTTAAAATGCTCACTTTCTGTACCATATCTTTGGAGAGAAGGGTGTTATGACCCTAGGACAGGATTAAAGTTACCCACCCCCTGCATCCCTTTGCAACATGGGGAAGGTGTTCTGTAGTACACAGAGATAGTTGAGAACATTGTCAACTGATAACAGTGAACACAGATAGTTATCATCCTTCTGTATTTCTGGCAGGATCAACAGCCAGTTTTTTTGCACCTATTGTATTGAATAGAGTATAACAGAGAACAAGTACAACTCAAAAACTGTACATGAACCATATTGTTTGCCATTTAAATAAAAAAAATTTGTTACCATTGTCTTTTGTTGATTTAGAAAGTAACATCAGCTTTGGTCTGTTGGAAAATGCTTCGCCATGGTTGTGTAGGGCATCTTTAACAGTGTCGTAGCCAAACAAGAAGATACCTTTTTCCCTTCCGTAATGAAAAGTTAATACTGTGCCATACTTTTTAGATAGCTGTAAATGCAACATACAGTACAAGATATAATTAATGGTCTTTTTAGCATTAAAAAAGCATTTTTCATCCTTTGATGTCTGCATATCATTTATCCCTGAAGGAGCTGCCATTTATTCAGGTCCCCTAATTCCAGAGCCTGTAGCCACAGGTTTAAGAGGAGATGCTTATTGTAAATATGTATATACACGATATCTCACAAAAGTGAGTACACCCCTCACGTTTTTTTAAATATCTTATCACATCTTTTCATGTCACAACACTGAAGAAATTACACTACAATGTATAGTAGTGAGTGTACAGCTTGTATAACAGTGTAAATTTGCTGTCCCCTCAAAATAACTCAACACACAGCCATTAATGTCTAAACCGCTAGCAACAAAAATGAGTACACCCCTAAGTGACAATATTTTGTGTGGCCACCATTATTTTCCAGCACTGTCTTAACCCTATTGAGCATGGAGTTTAACAGAGCTTCACAGGTTGCCACTGTAGTCCTCATCCACTCCTCCATGATGACATCATGGAGCTGGTGGATGTTAGACACCTTGTGCTCCTCCACCTTCCATTTGAGGAAGCCCCACAAATGCTCAATAGGGTCTGGAGACATGCTTGGCCAGTCCATCAACTTTATGGCTTTTTTAGCAAGGCAGTGGTCACTCTTGGAGGTATGTTTGGGGTCCTTATCATGTTGAAATACTGCCCTGCGGCCCAGTCTGCGAAGGGGGGGGGGTCATGCTCTGCTTCAGTATGTCACAGTACATGTTGGCATTCATGTTTCCCTCAAATGAACTGTAGCTCCCCAGTGCCGGCAGCACTCGGGCAGCCCCAGACCATGCCACCCCCACTACCATATTTAACTTTAGGCAAGACACACTTGTCTTTGTACTCCTCATCTGGTTGTTACCACACACGCTTGACACCATCTGAACCAAATAGGTTTATCTTGGTCTCATCGGACCACAGGACATGGTTCCAGTAATCCATGTCCTTAGTCTGCTTATCTTTAGCATACTGTTTGCAGGCTTTCTTGTACATCATCTTTAGACGAGGCTTCCTTCTGGGACAACAGCAATGCAGACCAATTTGATGCAGTGTGCGGCGTATAGTCTGAGCACTGATAAGCTAACCCCCACATCTTCATCCTCTGCAGAAATGCTGGCAGCACTCATACATCAATTCTCCAAAGGCAACCTCTGGATATGACGCTGAGCACATGCACTCAACTTCTTTGGTCGACCATCGCAAGGCCTGTTCTGAGTGGAACCTGTCCTGTTAAACCACTGTATTTTCTTGGTCACCATGCTGCAGCTCAGTTTCAGGGTCTTGGCAATCTTCTTATAGCCTGGGCCATCTTTATGTAGAGCAACAATTCTTTTATCCAGATCCTCAGAGAGTTATTTGCCATGAGGTGCCATGTTGAACTTACAGTGACCAGTATGAGAGAGTGAGAGCGATAGTACCAAATTTAACACACCTGCTCCCCATTCACACCTGAGACCTTGTAACACTAACGAGTCACATGACACCTGGGAGGGAAAAATGGCTAATTGGGGCCAATTTGGATATTTTCACTTAGGTGTGTACTCACTTTTGTTGCCAGCGATTTTGTTGCCAATTTACACTGTTATATAAGCTGTACACTCACTACAGTGTAGCAAAGTGTATTTCTTCAGTGTTGTCACATGAAAAGATATAATAACATATTTACAAAAATGTGAGGGGTGTACTCACTTTTGTGAGATACTAAATCTATCTATATCTATACCTATATCTATACACACACATATACATACATACATACAACAGAGAGATAAAAACAATCCCTCAAATAATACGGTTAGTGGTAAGCCAGAGAGTGATTCCTAAACTCGATACCAGAGAGGGCCCTGCAGTAGGTTTTTGCCAACGGCCTCTCATACTCTTGGGGTAACAACTGGTCTTCCTCTGTTGTCCTTCAGTGGCTCAGCGAAGTCAGTAGCAAAAGCGTTCTCCCCAACAACCAGGTGGAAGCACTGTTCTGTGACAGTGGCATTTTCCCCAGCAATATGGCGGCAACAATGTCCAGTGACAGTGGCATTCTCATGTACCAGGAGATGTCCACTACTCTGCCTCTCTGCACCCCTGATGTGTTGGCAAAATGTTCTGTTAACAGTTTGTAGTATGGTCGGTCTCCTACAATGTCCTCACAACATCTGCTTCGATCCCATGAACAGACCTTACTTTTCTCCCCACAGAACCCTGGTCATGTTGAGATTTGTAGTCCCTCACAAGTTTGGTATGTCTGTTACCTACATTTCCAACAAGAAAAAGTTGCACCCAGCAGGCTCTTTCCTTTCCATAATAGCTATATTTATAAAGTGTATACCGCGCTGTCCCTTTAAATTAAACATAAGCCGCCAGCACAGCAAGGGATCAGAATTTCAAATAATGTTAAGAAAGTTATCAAACAAGAGGAAATCTATGCCTGTGGAATTAGTATTATTACTATTCAAGTCTGATTGACCCAGTGGGTGTACACCCGTCTGTGTCCAATCGTTCTGGTAAGCCTCCTAATATTTCTGGTGGCGGATCTTCTATCACTTCATCTACAGAACATCACTTGTCAGACTGCATAATTTGCTTCACTGTTTGAATCACCATCACGTTATTTGCTTCTGGATTTATTTGGACTTTATTAACGGGATTTTGGACAATCCTTTTGATAAATTTTCTCATCTATGAAGATTTATATACAATATACTGTCACTGTTGTTTGTGTATATATAGCACTGGTGCATGATTTATTAGCACTATTCTCTTTCATCATTTTTTGTCAATTCTTATTTGTCACAATTTTTATTTATATGTGATTTGTATTTGATTTGTATTGTATTTGCACTTTTTATTTCTTTCCACAATTGCTAAATGTTTTCTTCCTTTCTGTGATCCTGAGCAGCAGGCATGACTTTCCTCCAGCTCTCTGTGGCTGCATACCATCCTGCCAGTGCCCTGTCTCTCTCTGCCCACAGACGCTTCTGTGCTTAACAACTTGAGAGGTCAAAAGGAAGTGCAGGGCAGCAGCAGCAGCAACAGTAGTCCAGTCCCTGCTGCCAAACATGGCTACATGTGTATGTATCTGTTGAACCTAAAAGAACATATTATTGCTAAATTCCTTGCAATTAATTAATTAATTCAACTGGAGGTGAGGGCGGGGTCACCCATTTACGTCACTGAGTGGCCCCGCCCTCAGCTATATAACAGCTGTCAAAGAGAAGAAGCGTCACTTGGCTGGAGCCTCCCATGGAGGCGGCGCTGCTGTGGCTTTTTTTTTTTTCCTTTTTCGTCCGTCGGGCGGCATGAGATGGATTTACATCGCAGGGCATTTTTGTAATTTTTACAATTTTTTTACACTTTTTTTGTGACTTGGCAGGGGTACAATGTACCTGTTTCCAATTCACATAGGGGGGCCAGGATCTGGGGGACCCCTTGTTAAAAATGTTACAAAAAAAAAAAATGTACAAATGTTGCTGGGGATGCCCAAACAGGAGAAACTCAGGAATTGGTAAAAAGCGATAGAAAACAGGAAGCTAACGTTGCTGTTCTAGATAGAGCTTTCAAGTACAGACGACTGTACTGAAGGGCTCCTCACCGAACTGTTGGATGGAATGGGGCCAGTTAGGTAACCTGTTGCATATGCTTTGGCACTGCCCTACGATCAAAAGCTTATGGAATGGTGTTTTCCAACTTATATCTTCCATCACGGGTATACTCACCGCCCCCAGATGATGCCTGTATGAGGCGAAACGCGTCGGGTCTCGGTTAGCTGTTACCCCTGCGTTGCCAGTAGACCACTATATGCTTTTACATGTCGTTTTAAATGTGAGTACCCATTTTTATATGCTTTGTCAAAATAAATCCCTTATGGTATTACACTATGTGGCTCCATTTTTCTCTTTATCGGTCCCACTAATTTGAGTACTACCAGTGGTATAACATCCATCATCCCTCCCTCCTGAGAGTTCTTTGGATATATCCAGTGAAGGATCTTGTCGTTTGGCACCATCCCCAAGTAGATGCTCCCACGGGTGTAGTGACACCAACTGCCTTTTGTGACTCATATGGCGTAAGCCTATCTGAGTTCACGCTATCTGGTAAGCGCATTCCCAAGAGGTGGTGGACTGCAACAGACAACTTGCATATATATATTTCTCAACGCACCAATGTTGAATTTATGTCACTATTAGGTGGTGTTTTTTGCTTAGATCACTATTTGTAACACACATTGCTATATGGTTTTGTTTATATGGTGATATATATTCAAGATTTTTCTACTGTCATATTTATTGTATATGTGATCTATGCGATTATGTGATTAGTAGGTCTACCAACCCTTTCCATATACAGTGGTGTGAAAAAGTGTTTGCCCCCTTCCTCATTTCCTGTTCCTTTGCATGTTTGTCACACTTAAGTGTTTCGGAACATCAAACCAATTTAAACAATAGTCAAGGACAACACAAGTAAACACAAAATGCAATTTGTAAATGAAGGTGTTTATTATTAAAGGTGAAAAAAAATCCAAACCATCATGGCCTTGTGTGAAAAAGTGATTGCCCCCCTTGTTAAAACATACTATAACTGTGGTTGTCCACACCTGAGTTCAATTTCTCTAGCCACACCCAGGCCTGATTATTGCCACACCTGTTCACAATCAAGGCATCACTTAAATAGGAGCTGCTTGACACAGTAAGGTCCACCAGAAGATCCTTAAAAGCTACACATCATGCCGAGACCCAAAGAAATTCAGGAACAATTGAGAAAGAAAGTAATTGAGATCTATCAGTCTGGAAAGGGTTATAAAGCCATTTCCAAAGCTTTGGGAATCCAGCGAACCACAGTGAGAGCCATTATCCACAAATGGCGAAGACATGGAACAGTGGTGAACCTTCCCAGGAGTGGCCGGCCGCCCAAAATTACCCCAAGAGCGCAGCGACGACTCATCCAAGAGGTCACAAAAGACCCCACAACAACGTCCAAGGAACTGCAGGCCTCACTTGCCTCAGTTAAGGTCAGCGTTCATGCCTCCACCATCAGAAAAAAGACTGGGCAAAAATGGCCTGCATGGCAGAGTTCCAAGGAGAAAACCACTGCTGAGCAAAAAGAACATCAAAGCTCGTCTCAATTTCTCCACAACACATCTTGATGATCCCCAAGACTTTTGGGACAACATTCTGTGGACCGATGAGACAAAAGTGGAACTCTTTGGAAGGTGTGTGTCCAAGTATATCTGGCGTAGAAGGAACACTGCATTTCAGAAAAAGAACATTATACCAACAGTAAAATATGGTGGTGGTAGTGTGATGGTCTGGGGCTGTTTGCTGCTTCAGGACCTGGAAGACTTGCCGTGATAAAAGGAACTATGAATTCTGCTGTCTACCAAGAGATCCTGAAGGAGAATGTCCGACCATCTGTTCGTGTACTCAAGCTGAAACGAACTTGGGTTCTGCAGCAGGACAATGATCCTAAACACACCAGCAAGTCCACCACCGAATGGCTGAAGAAAAACAAAATGAAGACTTTGGAGTGGCCTAGCCAAAGTCCTGACCTGAATCCTATTGAGATGTTGTGGTATGACCTTAAAAAGGCCGTTCATGCTCGAAAACCCTCTAATGTAACTGAATTAGCACAATTCTGCAAAGATGAGTGGGCCAAAATTCCTCCAGGACGCTGTAAAAGCCTCATTGCACGTTATCGCAAACGCTTGGTTGCAGTTGTTGCTGCTAAGGGTGGCCCAACCAGTTATTAGGTTTAGGGGGCAATCACTTTTTCACACAGGGCCATGATGGTTTGGATTTTTTTTCACCTTTAATAATAAACACCTTCATTTACAAATTGCATTTTGTGTTTACTTGTGTTGTCCTTGACTATTGTTTAAATTGGTTTGATGTTCTGAAACACTTAAGTGTGACAAACATGCAAAGGAACAGGAAATGAGGAAGGGGCAAACACTTTTTCACACCACTGTATATGATCCTTTGATTCACAATCCATTTGATTTATTATATTTGTTTGTTCACTATTTTTAGTGACACACATTCATATTTTATTTTTGGATACTGTATCATTATTTAGTATCATCACTTTTAGACATCGATTGTTATTTTCGTGCTCTATGAGCGCCGCACTTTTTTATACTTACATTTTATTCACTCATTACAGTTACCTGTTGTGCAGGCTGCTAGCATACATACATTTTTCAATATCTTTATAAGACAGCGCAGTTTTTCTTTCCTTTTGCACCATACTCACCGCCCCAGATCCTGCCTTAGGAATTCTTCACTTAAATATTGATACATTTCCTAAAACATTTAGACCGGTTATATCCCATATCTTGCTTGAAACTAAGTTATTGATCCTATGTAATTGGAAGTCCACTAATGCTATTAATGTATCTGATGTCACTTCCGCTGTACATAGAAATTATACTTTTGAACGCCTGATAGCCATTAATGCCTTTAAATGTCCACAGTTTGATAAGTATTGGTCTATCTGGCCTATGGATCTTTCTCAGGGATGTTCTTAGATCCGTTTCCTGATTGCTCTAGTTGCTATGTATATGCTTACTGATTATATTTATCTTTATATACATTGCATATTCCAAATCTCAATATTTGCTATCCACAGTGCATATCTTATTATTTATTTCTTTTATCATCTTATTTTTCTGTATGTTTTCTTGAAAATATTCAATAAAAACTAAATGATTAAAAAGAAGACTGTACTGAAGTTCCTGTCAAAGACAAATTGACCATGTGGCACTACAATAAGTGGGCTTACAGATAAAGGATCCAGACTCAAAGGGAGGCCCAGATTAATATTTAAAATTGAGTCTTTATGAACTTTATTTAATTTAGCACTGCGGGGCATGTTCAAAAGATGGACGAAATGCCAACCAAATGCTCCATGTTAATACTGATACTGGTCTTTAAAAAAAACATATATCAAAGTATGCCTTAACCGCAAGAGAATATGTCTGTATTACCTCCATAAATAATTTGTAAGGGTCATTCTTGACAAGCAAGTGCAGATTTCCAATGATGGGTAAAGGTTTGGGCCCAGGAGGTAAATTCTTGTGTTTAGGTCTTCTCTTGTAGTTATAAACATTGGCCAAGACGAGGACAACCACGACAGATAGAAGGATTGTGATAAGGTCCATGGAAAATATGTTGCCAGTGATATCTAAGGAAAGGAAAACAAAAACACAAGACTAAATGAAGAAGACAATAATTAGGACGTCCTATTTTTTTTAGTTTATAGCTGTCTGTATTCGAGTGTAGATATGCCCTCTTTGTATGTCTTGGTGACCACTGTCACTAAAACAGAAGAAAATGGAAATGTAACATTTTAGAGAAGTCACTAGAAGAAGAGATGAAGGTTATTCTTCCAATGGAGGCACCTATACCAGTCTCATCTGTCTAACATATGATTCCCCCTGACACTGTAGAGATCTCCTTAATGCCGTGTACACACGATCGGAATTCCGGCCAGAAAAAGACAGATGAGAGCTTTTCATCGTAAAATGCAACCGTGTGTAGGCTCCATCGGAATTTTGCTGGCCAAATTTCTGACAGCAAAAAATTAAGAGCATGTTCTCAATTTTTCCGACGGAAAAGGTTCCGATCGTCTGTAGCAATTCTGACGCACAAAATTCCTAAGCATGCTCTGAAAAAATTCAATGAATGCTCGGAAGCATTGAACTCGGCTCGTTGTAGTGTTGTACCTCACCACGTTCTTGACCGTCGGAATTTGGTGTGACCGTGTGTAGGCAAGAGAGTTTGAGCGGAATTCCGTCCGGAAAACCATCAGAGCTTTTTCCGACGAGAATTCCGATCGTGTGTACATGGCATAACTCTTCCTATTGCATCTCTTGAGCAGAAAGTGAAGAAAAATCTCCCGAAGAGGAACTAAACTGGCAGCACAGGGGTGTAGTGGTTAGCACTCTCACCTAGCAGTATGAAGGGTCGCTGGTTCAAATCCCATGACACTACCTGCCTGGAGTTTGCATGTTCTCCCTGTGCCTGCGTGGGTTTCCTCCAGGTACTCTGGTTTCCTCCCACAATCCAAAGACATGCAGGTAGGTTAATTGGCTTCTGTCCAAAAAAATGGCCCTAGTATATGAATGGGGACCTTGGATTGTGGGCTCCTTGAGGGTAGGGACCAATGTGAGTGTGCAATGTACAGGGATAGGGACAGTTGTAGACACTCGCTCAGGTTGGACTGGTGTCTTTATTCAACCTTACTAGCTATGAAACAAAAAATAAACTGACAGGGTTTTTAACCCTTCTCTACTCTAAAAAGGGAAGGGAAAAAAATGTTTGACTATGCATACATTTTAACCCATTGTCTTACTTATGTAGAGAAAATTGGATTGCGAATCTCAAACATTATAACATGTTATATTTTTTTGACCAAAGGGTCAGCACAGTGCTTGTAATCATAGTAATCCACATAGGATTTGGACACAGCTAATCACGTGGTAAATAGCCGCTGTGATTGGCCCTTTACCCCAATCTGTGATTAGTTGAATCTGAAGGACATGGACTCCCTCCCGGCAAACTAAGCCCATGCTGTAGCCGTCTTAAGTGGTTAACCGCTTAAGGACCACCTCCTGCACATATACGTTGGCAGAATGGCATGGCTGGGCACATCAACGTACAGGTACGTTGCCCTTTAAGAGCCCAGCCGCGGGACGTGACCCAGTCTTGAGCTTCGTGACCGCAGCCACGGGACCAGCTGACACGATCGCCGCTGGTGTCCCGCGATCGGGTCACAGAGCTGAAGAATAGGGAGAGGTATGTGTAAACAAACTTCTCCCCATGCTTCCTAGTGACACTGTCACTAATCGTCTGTTCCCTGTCATAGGGAAAGACGATCAGTGACGTCAGACGCCAAGCCACGCCCCCAGACAGTTAGAAAACACACACAGGGCTCACTTAACCCCTCCCTGCCCCCTAGTGATTAACTCCTTCACTGCCCGTGTCATTTACACAGGAATCACTGCATTTAAATAGCACTGTTTGCTGTATAAATGACAATGGTCCCAAAAATGTGTCAAAAATGTCTGATGTGTCCGCCATAATGTCACAGTCACAATAAAAATCGCTGATCCATTACTAGTAAAAAAAAAATATTAATAAAAATGCTATAAAACTATCCACTATTTTGTAAACGCTATAACTTTTGCGCAAACCAATCAATAATCGCTAATTGCAATTTTTTTTTACCAAAAATATGTAGAAGAATACATATCGGCCTAAACTGAGGAAAAAAAAATGTTTTTTTATATATTTTTTGGGGATATTTATTATAGCAAAAAGTTAAAAAATATTGCATTTTTTTCAAAATTGCGGCTCTATTTTTGTTTATAGCGCAAAAAATAAAAACCGCAGAGGTGATCAAATACCACCAAAAGAAAGCTCTATTTATGGGAAAAAAAGGTTGCCAATTTTGTTTTGGAGCCACGTTGCACGACCGCGCAATTGTCAGTTAAAACGACGCAGTGCGAATTGCAAAAAGGGGCCTGGTCATTTGGCTGCAAATTGGTCCGGGGTTTAAGTGGTTAAGTTACACCATTTATTTTATATACAGATGCCTTACATTTGTATATTCAGATTTTTGGTAAAGGTAAACCATGTCTTTATTGTAAAAAGTTTAAAGCTAAACAACTTTTACAATTTTTCCAATACTCACAGTTCTGTATGTTTATCGTGTCCCCCTCTCTTCCGTGTCTGTGCAGAGAAGACTTTTCCCTTATACACAGTCAGACAGTATTTATGTTTCTGTTGTGACCGCCTTTCCTAACATTCTCCTTCAGCAGACCTGGCAGAATTCCAAATTCTCTCAAGCCTCCACCCAGCAATAGGAAACGTTATTGTTATACCTGAAGGGTTCCACATGTACTGTCACTTTAAGGCTGGCTCCACCCAGGAGTGATGACAAGGGTCAAGGGGCATAGTAGCCATCTTAGAGCACATGTAAGGAAGCATAATGAGATGTACTGTCCTGAGATGCATGTTGCAGTGTACAGTGAGTACTGAAATAAACATCCATTGTCCCAGACCAGAGTCTTGTGTCTCTCACAACTCAGAGGATATAACAGTGGCGACGAGGATGGGATTTACAAAGTGTCTATCAGTCTGAGAGAGAGACAAAGGCAGTGTGGATTGTCACCTGGATAAAAGACATATGACACTCTTAGAGATCTGCTTTCCCCTGTAAAGCCAGCAACTAAGACCTTGGCAGAGCTCCTGACACTGTTAGAGGATCACTTCCAGCCTAAACCACTAGAGATTGCAGAAAGATTTCGGTTTTATCAGAGGCAGCAGCAGCCAGGTGAAGAAATTAAAGCTTATGTGCTCGCCCTCCGCAGACTAGCCTCTACCTGTTCTTTTGGGGAGTACCTACCTACTGCACTGAGAGATAAGTTTGTCATGGGACTGAACAGTGAGTCTAGCCAAAAGAGACTGCTAACAGAGAAAGACCTTACCCTTACAAAGGCAATTGAAATAGCTTCAGTGATGGAAATGGCTGTGAAAGATACAGAGGAATTGAACCCCCAGGGCAGGAGGAAAGAGGTGAAACAGGAAGTTTTCAGGACAGCAGTCAAGCCCACAGTCACAAACTGGAAAAATAGACCCCCACCAAGTCGGGAGTCAGCTTGCTACCGTTGTGGGAATACAGACCATGATCATAAAGTCTGCCGGTTTAAGGATCAGACCTGTCATAATTGTGGTAAAACAGGCCATCTGAAACGAGTTTGCCGTAGCGGAAAGGTGCGAGATAAACAACCTCTGAACCCCAAGACAAAGACATATATGGTGGGAAGATATACATCATCATCTGAGTCAGAGGATGAGGAAGTGCTCCACAGATTAGACATACATCATATGCATTCAGCACCCTCCGCAATGACTGTAGAGGTAACCATTGAGGGAAAGAAACTCAAGATGGATGTAGACACAGGAGCAGCAGTTTCAGTTATCACTCAGAAACAATGGAGACAACTTCAGAGCCAAACAACTGTCCGCCCAACACCAATCAAACTGCAGACATACTCAAAGCAGATACTCCACCCACTGGGTTACGCGAAAGTACACGTATTGTACAAGGGTCAGACAAAGAGACTGCCATTATATATCCTAGAAAATGGGGGACCCCCTCTCTTTGGGAGAGACTGGATTGCTCACTTTGGTATGCCAGACATCGCCATAAATCCCTGTAACACTGTTACAATTCCATTAGGAGATAATGAGAGATGGGTGGTGTCCCTGAAGCAGCGGTTCCCAAAGATCTTTGATGACCAGTTGGGGAAAATAAAGCATGACTGTGTGAGACTCAAGCTGAAACCCAACGCTCAGCCTAAGTTCTTCAAAGCTCGGACAGTACCTTTCGCACTCCGAGCAGGAGTGGAAGCAGAACTAAGTCGGCTGGAGGAACAAGGTGTCATCTCAAAGGTAGAGCACAGCGAGTGGGCATCACCGGTTGTACCAGTAAAGAAAGCGAATGGGGACTTACGCATTTGTGGCGATTTCCGCATGGCACTGAACTCCCAACTGGAAATAGACCAGTATCCTCTACCCAGAGTAGATGACATTTTTGCCTCTCTTGCAGGGGGTCAAAAGTTCACTAAGCTTGATCTCAAACAAGCATATTTACAGTTTGAGGTCCATCCTTCTTCCCGCAAGTTTCTGACCATCAACACCCACAAGGGGCTGTATGAGTACAATCGGATGGTGTTTGGTGTAGCCTCTGCCCCAGCCATTTGGCAACGAAAAATGGATGAGATTTTGGCGGACATTCCTTTCACGCAGTGCCTGCTAGATGACATGCTCATCACGGGACGGACGGACCAGGAACACAAGCGGAACGTGGAGCTTGTGTTGGCGAGACTCCAAGAGCAGGGTCTGAAAGTGAACTTGGCGAAATGCCAATTCATGGTGCCTAAATTGGAGTTTTGTGGCCACCTTGTGGATGCAGAGGGTATACACACCACGGAAGCTAAGGTTGATGCTTTAGTCAAAGCTCCTGCCCCAACCAACGTCCAGCAGCTGCGATCATACCTTGGCTTGCTGAACTATTACCACAAATTCCTGCCAGATCTGGCACACACCTTGTTTCCGTTGAACAAGCTTTTGGAGAAACACTCCAGATGGGACTGGTCAGCTGCATGCCAACATGCTTTCGAAGTCTCTAAGCGGAAGCTGTTGGCGTCACGCATGCTCGTGCACTATGACCTCCAGAAGCCTCTCACCTTGGCTTGTGATGCCTCACCCTATGGTCTGGGAGCTGTACTATCTCACATCTTACCAGATGGGTCAGAAAAACCAGTGGCATTTGCCTCCAGGTCTTTGACAAAAGCAGAAAGCAATTACTCACACATTGACAAAGAGGCTCTTGCACTGATATGGGCAATTAAGAAGTTTCATCTTTACCTGTATGGTAGGGAATTCACCATACTGACAGACCATAAACCACTCCTTCAGATCTTTAGCCCTGACAAAGGCATCTCTCAGACTACTGCGGCCCGCCTCCAACGCTATGCCCTATTCTTGGGAGCATACAGCTACAAAATCCAGTATCGTGGTCATGATGCCAATGCTAATGCGGACGCAATGTCCCGACTGACAGGGAGGTCGATGGACTCTTCTCCACCGGTCAAGAGTTGTCGTTACACCAACCTGTCCTTCTTGTCTTCTGGGGAGATAGCAGCCCATACAGCCAAGGATACCTTTCTGAAAACAATACTCTCCTGGGTACGGTCCGGTTGGCCTGCAACCGTCACACAGGATTATGAACCTTATTTCCGTAGGCGTATGGAATTAACTGTAGCTGGCAACTGTGTTTTATGGGGAGACCGAGTGATCATTCCACAGACCCTCCGGAGACATATTCTGGACTTGCTACATACTGGTCATCCCGGGGGCACACGTATGAAACAAAAGGCCCGAGGCTATGTGTGGTGGCCAAACCTAGACTCAGATATCACGACATATGTGAATGCTTGTGCTGGATGTGCACAAACGGCAAAAGACCCTCCTCGAGGGTGCGTCCAGCCCTGGACTTGGCCCACGGTTCCTTGGTTTCGCCTACACTTGGACTTTGCAGGCCCGATCAGAGGACATACCTTCTTGATCATAGTGGACGCCCATTCAAAGTGGCCTGAGGTAATTCCTGTTACTCAGCCAACGACTAAGGCAACGGTTTCCATACTGTTACATCTCGCTGCTACGTTTGGATACCCCAGAGAAATCGTTACAGACAACGGTGCACAATTCACCAGTCAGGAGTTTCAGCGTTTCCTGACTGCCCACAACATCAAGCACAAGTTGACCGCACCTTACCACCCGGCTACAAATGGTCAAGCAGAACGGTTTGTGCAGACTTTTAAACGCTATTTCAAAGCTACAGTGGCTGCAAGTAAACAACAGTCCCTGTCACCCCAGCAGCTGGACTCCTTCCTTTCTGCTTACAGAAACACACCACATGCAACCACCGGGAAAACTCCAGCAGAACTCCTTCTGGGTCAGCAGCCATGGACTGTTTTGGACATGCTCCGCCCTCAAACAGTCCAGGAACATGTACTGCAGTCCCAAGACAAGATGGTCAAACACCATGAGCTCCCCCGATTCACAGCCCAACACCCGTTGGCTTCCTGCTGTCATTGCAGAGACTTTGGGACCCAAGATGTATAGGGTCTGCCTGGAAGATGGTTCCATTTGCAGACGGCATGCGGACCAACTGCGTCCTCGGTTTCAACTGCCCGAATCCCTGACGCCGGCAGAACCACCAGTGTCGCAAGGAACTGCTCCCAGCGGATCAGAATGCACGGGGACTGATGATTGGGGGGACTCTGAACTTTTGCACTCGGCTCCAACAGAGCCCTCCAGCCCTGGTCCGGAGGTCTGTTCACCCACTGAGCTGGTGGATCCGTTCTTGGCTCCGCCGGGGCCGATTCCGGCCAGCCCTGTTTCAGCTTCAAGACCCGTTACGAGACATTCGACGGGGTCGCCGAAAGTGATCCGATGACATTGTATCCCCGCAACTGTCCCCGGTTCACATCTGGATGCAGGAATCTCCTGTGTTTGGAGGACTGTTATTGGACAGTTATTAGTTAATGTTTTGTGCCTTTTCTTGTTTTGTTGTAATTTGTTTTTTTTTAGGGATAGATGGAAGGTGTTATACCTGAAGGGTTCCACATGTACTGTCACTTTAAGGCTGGCTCCACCCAGGAGTGATGACAAGGGTCAAGGGGCATAGTAGCCATCTTAGAGCACATGTAAGGAAGCATAATGAGATGTACTGTCCTGAGATGCATGTTGCAGTGTACAGTGAGTACTGAAATAAACATCCATTGTCCCAGACCAGAGTCTTGTGTCTCTCACAACTCAGAGGATATAACAGTTATTATAATGCAACAATGGCTGGAGAATTTAGCATTCTGCAGATCATTCGCCATCATAAATGTGCTTAGTTCAAAGGTTAGTGATTGTGTGACAAGAAAAATTGTGGCTTTGTGGTTAGGATTAGGGTTTGTTCACATTCGTTCTGTTAAGCTGTATTGATCTGCACAGATCTATACAGGCTCATCTTCATTGCAATAGGTTTCCATTTTTTGAGTTCATTTTCAAATGAATTTCAAATCGATTTGAAAATAACGAATATGTGAAACAAATCCAAATATACAAAACAATTTCCAAAAACTAATTATTCTAACATAATGACTACAACAAAAGAAAATGATCAACTTAAACAAATTTGAAACAACTTAACCAATTTTGAAAGACGATACAAATGTTTCCGGCGTGCTCAACTCTACTGGAGATCTTATCTCACCTCACTTACTGTTGCTTGGCCTAATGAGATGCCCTATGTTGCTGCCTGGACTTGAGACCCCAAATGCCGTGTACACACGGTCAGACATTCCAACAGACAAAGTCAGATGGGAGCTGTTCATCGTATATTCTGACCGTGTGTATGCACCATCGGACTTTTTACGTCT
Organism: Lithobates sylvaticus; assembly: GCA_028564925.1. NCBI lineage: Eukaryota > Metazoa > Chordata > Amphibia > Anura > Ranidae > Lithobates > Lithobates sylvaticus. The sequence goes on along the minus strand of CM053028.1, from coordinate 520,525,378 downwards.
AAAATTCTGACGGACATAGAAAGAGAACATGTTCTATATTTTTCAGACGGAACCAATTCCTATCGGGAAAACCGCTCGTCTGTATGCTGTTCCGATGTACCAAAAACGACGCATGCTCTGAAGCAAGTACGAGACAGAAGCTATTGACTACTGGCTATTGAACTTCCTTTTTCTAGTCCCGTCGTATGTGTCGTACGTCACCGCGTTCTTGACGTGTTCTGGTCGGAATTTGGTGTGATCGTGTGTACCCAAGACAGCTTGAGCGGAATTCCGTCGGAAAAACCTTCAGAGATTATTCCGACAGGAAAACTGGTCATGTGTACAGGGCAAAACAGGTATAATTGGTGGGCTCAAAAGGACTTAACAGATATTTATTAATTTTACACCACAGATGGTATACAATCTTTTGACTACTTTCGGAAGCAGCATGAAGCACCTTCACAGGAACTTTTTCAGTTTATACAACTACATATTTATGCAACTTCTCTATTATCTTAAACAACAACTCTGTTAGCTTTTACTGATTTTGAGCGTCATTTTTGAATGGCTCCTCTCCTGAGCTTACTTTCCTTATACAAGCAACCATATGCTCCTCCAAGACCTATTCCAAAGTCAACTATATGATATTTTAGAAAGAACTAGATCCAACCAGTTCAGAAGAGGTTTGGAAGGATAATTGGTCTTCCATGGCCAGGAGTTCTTTTAACATTTTAGCCTTGGTGAACTTACATAAGCTTCTACTGTGCTGGTACTTGACCCGGATTTCCAAATAGAGTGCTGTGAAAAAGAATTTGCCCCCCTACTTTTTTTTTTTTTTTGCATATTTGTGACACTTAAATGATTCAGATCATCAAACAAATTTTAATATTACACAAAGATCATCCAGGTAAATACAAAGTGCAGCTTTTTTCCCTTAAAAAATGAAATCATCACTTAAAAACTGCATTTTATATTTACTCGGGTGATCTTTGCGTATCATTAAAATTAGTTTGATGATCTGAATTATTTAAATGTGACACATATGCAAATAAATAAAAAATCAGGAAGGGAGCAAATACTTTTTCACAGCATTCTATGATCCTGACAGTTCACTCCTTGCTTTCGAGGCTTCGGACAAGAGGGGACTATTCTGCATATTTTGTGGTCATGCCCTAAAACGCCCAGGCGTTTTCTCTTTGGTAAATACAGTTCTAAAATCCAACTTGCACAAAGACCATAATGAAGTGGTTGAATAAACCAATTCAAGGTATTTTATGCTTTTTGGCAAAAATGATCAGATCACCCACACTGAGCTTTTCAGATGTCAAAACTTGATTAAATTGCCCAGTGATCGATGAAAAAATGAACAGCTATCTCAGAGGATAAACATGATAAATTCTTAAAAATAGGGTCTCTATTAGTGTTGAGCAAACAATTTGGCCCGAGCATGAGTTTGGGCCAAACATTGAATGTTCGTCCAACACCCGAATATACAGGGTGTTTGGCGGGTGTTCGCCCTGCCAAATGCCCTGCATTGCACTGCACGCCACACAGTGCATTTTGCGCCCTGATTGGGCAAAGCTTTGCCCAATCAGGGTGCAGTATAAGCTGGTTGTTAAGAGTGGGGATGGGAAACCGGCGGCAACATCCTTAACAACTGAATGGTCAACTGATGAGACAGCTGAATAAAAAAAAATATATATATATATATATATATATATATATATATATATATATATATATATATATATATATATATATATATATATATATATATATATATATATACAGTGCCTTGCGAAAGTATTCGGCCCCCTTGAACTTTTCAACCTTTTGCCACATTTCAGGCTTCAAACATAAAGATATAAAATTTTTATTTTTTGTGAAGAATCACCAACAAGAAGGACACAATTGTGAAGTGGAACGAAATCTTTTGGATTTTTGAAACTTTTTTAACTAATAAAAAAATGAAAAGTGGGGCGTGCCAAATTATTTGGCCCCCTTGCGTTAATACTTTGTAGATCCACCTTTTGCTGCGATTAGAGCTGCAAGTCTTTGGGGTACGTCTCTATCAGTTTTGAACATCGAGAGACTGAAATTCTTGCCCATTCTACCTTGCAAAACAGCTCGAGCTCAGTGAGGTTGGATGGAGAGCGTTTGTGAACAGCAGTTTTCAGCAATTTCCACAGATTCTCGATTGGATTCGGGTCTGGACTTTGACTTGGCCATTCTAACACCTGGATACGTTTATTTGTGAACCATTTCTTTGTATATTTTGCTGTATGTTTGGGATCATTGTCTTGTTGAAAGATAAATCTCCATCCCAGTTTCAGGTCTTTTGCAGACTCCAACAGGTTTTCATCCAGAATGGTCCTGTATTTGGCTGCATTCATCTTCCCCTCAATTTTAACCATCTTCCCTGTCCCTGCTGAAGAAAAGCAGGCCCAAACCATGATGCTGCCACCACCATGTTTGACAGTGGGGATGGTGTGTTGAGGGTGATGAGCTGTGTTGCTTTTACGCCAAACATATCGTTTTGAATTGTGGCCAAAAAGTTCGATTTTGGTTTCATCGGACCAGAGCACCTTCTTCCACATGTTTGGTGTGTCTGCCAGGTGGCTTGTGGCAAACTTTAGACGAGACTTTTTATGGATATCTTTGAGAAATGGCTTTCTTCTTGCCACTTTTCCATAAAGGCCAGATTTGTGCAGTGTACGACTGATTGTTGTCCTATGGACAGACTCTCCCACCTCAGCTGTAGTTCTCTGCAGTTCATCCAGAGTGATCATGGGCTTCTTGGCTGCATCTCTGATCAGTCTTCTCCTTGTCTGAGCTGAAAGTTTAGAGGGACAGCCAGGTCTTGGTAGATTTGCAGTGGTCTGATACTCCTTCCATTTCAAAATGATCGCTTGCACAGTGCTCCTTGTATGTTTAAAGCTTGGGAAATCTTTTTGTATTCAAATCCGGCTATAAACTTCTCCACAGCAGTATTACGGACCTGCCTGGTGTGTTCCTTGGTCTTCATGATGCTCTCTGCGCTTTCAACAGAACCCTGAGACTATCACAGAGCAGGTGCATTTATACAGAGACTTGATTACACACAGGTGGATTCTATTTATCACCATTAGTGATTTAGGACAACATTGGATCATTCAGAGATCCTCGCTGAACTTCTGGAGTGAGTTTGCTGCACTGAAAGTAAAGGGCCGAATAATTTTGCACGCACCACTTTTCAGTTTTTTATTTGCTAAAAAAGTTTAAAATATCCAATAGATTTCGTTCCACTTCACAATTGTGTCCCACTTGTTGGTGATTCTTCACAAAAAATTAAAATTTTTTATCTTTATGTTTGAATCCTGAAATGTGGCAAAAGGTTGAAAAGTTCAAGGGGGCCGAATACTTTCGCAAGCCACTGTATATATATATATATATATATATATATATATATATATATATATATATATATATATATATATATATATATATATAAATATAAATAAATAAGGTTAAAAAAAGAATTGGCAAATTTTAAAAATAAAAACGTTGTGGGGTCCCCCCCCAAAATCCATACCAGACCCTTATCCAGGCATGCAGCCTGGCAGGTCAGGAAAGTGGAGGGCAAGCGAGTGCTCCCCCCTGAACCATACCAGGCCACATGCCCTCAACATGGGGGGTGCCCTGGGGAAAGGGAGGCCGTGCGCCCCCCCACCCCAAAGCACCTTGTCCCATGTTGATGAGGACAAGGGCCTCTTCCCGACAACCCTGGCCGTTGGTTGTCGGGGTCCCTTTCCCCAGGTGTTCGCTATGCCAATCCAGTGGTACTGATTCCCTAAACTTTTTACATTTTTTTTGTTGCAGCATGTTGTATGCATGCTACAGATGTGCCACTTTCCAGGCAGACTAAAAGGGGACCCCCCAGGCACTATGTTTAATGGAATTTTTCATGTTTATTGTTGCACTTTAACCACTTCAGCCCCAGAAGAATTTACCCCCTTCCTGACCAGAGCACTTTTTGCGATACGGCACTGCATCGCTTTAACTGACAACCCATTTGCGCAGCCGTGCCATTTTGCCAACGTTTTTCGTTGTGCACTGGTTGGCAAGCGGCTAAGCATCATTAAAATCACTACTCCTGAAAAAACAATCACTTTAAAAAAAAAATTTTGCATTGATACATGTCCCCCAGGGCAGTACCTGGAACCCCATACCCTTTTTATGGCCAATTACTTGCATATACGCTTTCAAAATGGTTACTTTTTATATTTCCTTTTTGGCTCCCATAGAGTTCAAAGGTGTTCGCTGTTCGGGTTAGAACCTTTCCCCTGTTCGGGAGTTCTGCTGCAAACCAAACAGGAGTGTTTGGCCATCTCTAGTCTCTTTTATAAAAATATGATAGCCTATTCTCTGCCTAATCAAAGAGCCATAAAGCTATAACACTAAAAAGAGGGTTGACTTATTATAGTCAATAGTAATAGCAGTAATAGTCCAACTCCAACACTTTTGAGCAATAGCACTAAACTACAAAGTAGCATTTGTCATAGCTTTCATATAATATTACTGGACAACTTATCATTACAAAGAGGTTGAGAGTTACTTTGGAACTTTATAATTGATGCAAGGATCTTTTGTCGATATTGCATTTCCTAACTTAAGACGTACACAAAATTGTCTACATTACTTATATTGTATTTGCAAAATGTCATTAAAATACATTGAACAAGAAAATGATAAGGTAAGGCTGGAATTAAGTTTTAATTTGTATTTCCACTTTTGCAGTTAAATTTGAGAAAACCCCACAATATATTTGTTATCTGTTCCTATTCACTTAATGTTTTTTCTTACCTTATAGACCAGTGGTCTCCAAACTGTGGCTTGGGGGCCAGATGTGGCCCTTTGCTTGCTTTAATCTGGCCCTTGGGGCATTATTCCTGCCACTGACACCAACAAAGGGGCACTAGTCCTCTCTCTGACACCAGCTATGGCAGACTATTGATACCAATGATGGGGCGCTATTTCTCTCATTCATACCAGCAATGGGGCACTATTCCTCTCCCTGACACCAACAATAAGGGGAACTATTCCTCCCACTGACACCAAGGATGGGACACTATCACCTCCATTGACACCAATAATTCCCTTCCACAGGCGGTGGTCTCAGCAGGGAGCATCGATAGTTTCAAAAAACTATTAGATAAGCACCTGAACGACCACCCCTACAGTTTGAAGGACAGTAAACTGGCCCTTTATTTAGAACGTTTGGAGACCCCTGTTTCAGATGTTTCTCTGAAGGGTGTGTCATGGTTTTTTGAACACTGTTATGCCCCGTACACACGGTTGGATTTTCCAATGGAAAATGTTCGATGGGAGCTTGTTGGCGGAAATTCCAACCATGTGTAGGCTCCATCGGACATTTTCCATCGGAATTTCCGTCACACAAAATTTGAGATCGGGATCTCAAATTTTCCAACAACAAAATCCGTTGTCGTAAATTCCGATCGTGTGTACACAATTCTGATGCACAAAGTTCCACGCATGCTCGGAATCAAGCAGAAGAGCCACACTGGCTATTGAACTTAATTTTTCTCGGCTCGTCGTACACGTTGTATGTCACCGCGTTCTTGACGTTCGGAATTTCTGACAAGATTTGTGTGACCATGTGTATGCAAGACAAGTTTTAGCCAACATCCGTCTAAAAAAATCCATGGATTTTGTTGTCGGAATGTCCGATCAATGTCCGATCGTGTGTATGGGGCATTAGAGTGAGTCTGTCCCAAGTCTTTCCTCGTTATCATACAATGCAAGAAGCCTAGTCTCTATCAAACAAGTGGAATTAGTGGATTAGCTAGTGGAATTTTTCCTTGCTAGAGGGTCCAGAATAGAGCATCTAAAAAAGGTAATTTTTTTATTTTATTTTTTATGTTATGTGAATGGGGACATGTAACAAATATAAAGTAGGCGTTATCCCTGTTTGGCTGAAAAAGTGGAAATACACAGAGGCTGCTTTACTAAAGGATTTTATAATGTTCACATAATAAAATGAAATATAAGATTCACTTTGATGAAATAAGTAAACAGGGATTTTCGTTTGACACGATTGGATAATTAAAGTGGTTCTAATGCCCCGTACACACGCTCGGACTTTCCGGTGGGATTGTCCGCCGGACCTAGTCCAGCGGACAAACCGCCGGACTTTCCAGCGGAGCTCCGCCGGACTTTCTGAGCTGTGGACTTGCCCACACACGCCCGGACTTCTCCGGCAGACAATCCACAGGAAAAAGTCCGCGGGACTTTTGAAAATGAACGGACTTGCCCACACACGGAGAAAAGTCCGTTCATTTAGAACGTAACTGCAGGTAGACGGGACTAGCGAAGGCAGTGAATGCCGCCGCACTAGCCCCGTCACCTGGCATGGATTTAAAGGGAATTCCCATGTCAAAAAATGGTGTGGGGGTTCCCCCCAAATCCATCTCAGACCCTTATCCGAGCACGCAGCCCGGCCAGCCAGGAAAGGGGTGGGGACGAGCGAGCGCCCCCCCCTCCTGAGCCGTACCAGGCCGCGTGCCCTCAACATGGGGGGTGCCCTGGGGAAAGGGAGGCCGTGCACCCCCCCACCCCAAAGCACCTTGTCCCCATGTTGATGAGGACAAGGGACTCTTCCCGACAACCCTGGCCGTTGGTTGTCGGGGTCCCTTTCCCCAGGGCACCCCCCATGTTGAGGGCACGCGGCCTGGTACGGCTCAGGAGGGGGGGCGCTCGCTCGTCACCACCCCTTTCCTGGCCGGCCGGGCTGTGTGCTCGGATAAGGGTCTGAGATGGATTTGGGGGGACCCCCACGCCGTTTTTTTCGGCGTAGGGATTCCCTTTAAATCCATACCAGGTGACGGGGCTAGCGTGGCGGCATTCACTGCCTTCGCTCCCCCCGTCTACCTGAAGTCACGTTCATTTCCAAAAGTCCCGCGGACTAGCATACAGACCGCGGGATTGTACGCCGGACTGCCGAGTCCAGTGGACAATTTTAAAACAAAACTTAAAACTTAGTCTGCCCGACTTTTGGCGGGAAAAAGTCAGCCGGCGCCCACACACGGGCAGATTGTCCGGCGGACTCCAGTCCGGCGGACATTCCCGCGGGAAAGTCCGATCATGTGTACGAGGCATAAAAGGGAATTTTTTTCAGTTTTATAAAATAACAAACATGTTATACTTATCTGCTTTGTGTAATGGTTTTGCATAGCAGCCCAGATCCTCCTAATTTCGGGTCCCCCACTGGCACTCCTATCTCTCCCCCCTGCTGAGTGCCACTGAAGAGAGCCAGTGAAGAGAGCTGCGATGCAGGTCTCAGGCACAGCGCTGGATCGAAAATCACGTACCTAGTACTGTATGTCATTTTTAGAGCCAACAGTCGGCTTTCTTGTAATAGCAATTAGAGTGGCTAACTAGCTGCTGGATTGCTACCCCCCCTCCCACTGCCTTCCGTGGCTCTCGGTCTCTCTCCCATCCCACCGGAAGACCTGAACGACCTGCCAGCATTCCCACTGGCTGGCTGGCCGGTCCAACAAAGCCGGGATTGGCTTTAGTGGATTGTCCATAAAAGTAACCTGGAAACGATGACATGACACCACTTCCTGCTTTGAAAAAAGTTTTACCAGCGCCACAGATGCTAACAATCAAAATGGACTGCAGCTTTCTCAGTATTGACGTGGGTCAGTAGTGGAAAACGAAAACTAAAAGTAAGATTAGCGCAGGTCCGCAATACTCTACAGCATGGAATGTAGGCCTCAATACAATTCTAATGCCCCATACACACGGTCGGATTTTCCAACGTAAAATGTCCTATCGGACAATGTTGTCGGAAATTCCGACCGTGTGTAGGCTCCATCGGACTTTTTCCATCGAAAAATCAGACGGACAAAGTTTTATCTCCTGCTCTCAAATTTTCCGACAACAAAGTCCTATCGGACCTTTTCCGATCGTGTGTAGCGAATTCCGACGGACAAAGTGCCACGCATCCAGATCCTAGCCCCCCACCCTATGTGAATGAGTATGGGGTACGATATACCCCTACCCATTCACCTAAGGTGTAAAAGTGTCAATAAAAAAAACACACAATTTTTTTAAAATATTTTATTGCACTGCTCCGGGGGTCTTCCTCCGTCTTGGGGGGGTCTTCTCGCTGGACTCCTCCGCTCTCTTCTGCTCTTTTACCTAGCTCTTTTACCGAGCGGAGGAGCCCGGCTTTCTTCTTCTTCATCATCGCCGCCATCATCTGGGGGTCTCGATCCGCCTTCGGGGGTCTTCCGGGGTCTCTTCTGTTCTTGCCGCTGTCGCCGCTTTCTGCGCCGTCTTCTTCTTCTCCTTCCGATGTTGACTCGTCGCTCTCTCTGGCCGGAATGGCAGAGATGCGCTGTGTTGTGACTTATATAGGGACAAGGATCCTCCAGGACTGTGACATCATAGAGGGGCGGGGTCACCATGTGACATGAGCATGTGACCCCGCCTCCTTGTCCCTATATAAGTCACAACACAGCGCGTCTCTGCCATTCTGGCCAGAGAGAGCGACGAGTCAACATCGGAAGAAGAAGAAGAAGAAGAAGACGGCGCAGAAAGCAGCGACAGCGGCAAGAACAGAAAAGACCCCGGAAGACCCCCGAAGGCGGATCGAGACCCCCAGACGACGGCGGCGACGACGAAGAAGAAAGCTTGGTAAATGAGCTAGGTAAAAGAGCAGAAGAGAGCGGAGGAGTCCGGCGGTAAGACCCCCAAGACGGAAGAAGACCCCCGGAGCAGTGCATTATTAAAGGGGGCTCCCGGATTCCGATAAGCCCCCCGCCCGCAGACCCTGACAACCAACGGCCAGGGTTGTCGGGAAGAGGCCCTTGTCCTCATCAACATGGGGACAAGGTGCTTTGGGGTGGGGGGGCGCACATCCCCCCCTTTCCCCAGGGCACCCCCCATGTTGAGGGCACGCGGCCTGGTACGGCTCAGGAGGGGGGGGGGGCGCTCGCTCGTCCCCACCCCTTTCCTGGCTGGCCGGGCTGTGTGCTCGGATAAGGGTCTGAGATGGATTTGTGACAGCAATAAAAGTTATTTCTTAATTTTGAGTTGGAAAAGTGGGGGGCGTCTTATATATGGTATAATAAATACAGTACATAGTAGGGGAGGTTGAAAAAAGAAACAAGTCCATCAAGTCCAACCTATGTGTGTGATTATATGTCAGTATTACATTGTATATCCCTGTATGTTGTGGTCGTTCAGGTGCTTATCTAATAGTTTCTTGAAATTATCGATGATCCCCACTGAGACCACCACCTGTGGAAGGGAATTCCACATCATTGCTGCTCTTACAGTAAAGAACCCTCTACGTAGTTTAAGGTTAAACCTCTTTTCTTCTAATTTTAATGAGTGGCCACGAGTCTTGTTAAACTCCCTTCTGTGAAAAAGTTTTGTCCCTATTGTGGGGTCACCAGTACGGTATTTGTATATTGAAATCATATCCCCTCTCAAGCATCTCTTCTCTAGAGGGAATAAGTTCAGTGTTCGCAACCTTGCATCATAACTAATATCCTCCAGACCCTTTATTAGGTGCCATCATTGGTGTCAGTGGGAGGAATAGTACCTCATCATTGGAAGGAATAGTACCTCATCATTGGAAGGAATAGTGCCCCATCACTGGGGTCAGTGGGGTAATAGTGCCCCATTACTGGTGTCAGCAGGAAGAATAATGCCCCATTGTTGGTGTTAGTGTTAGAAATAGTGCCTCAAGGGCCGGGTAAACTTAAAGGAGAAGTCCTGCCTAAGCTTGTTTGGCTGGGCTTCTCCTATTGGTGACAGGAGTGCAATTAGTTTTGCACTCCTGTGACCTGTTTTCAGCAGAGAGCAGACTTCAGTCTGCCAATGTCATGGAAATCAGTCCGGGCACCACGCCATCATGACAATGGAAGTCTGGATCCACCAGGTGCCTGGACTGATGCCCATCTCAGCCTCTCCCCACCCCTTCACAGCTCAGTGCTCCAGTGAGCGAGGAGGAGCAGAGTGGAGAGATGCTGATTGACAGGCAGCAGCTCTCTGCTCGGGGATCTATGAGAATCGAGCCATTGGCGATGTTCGATCGCTCGGTTCTCAGTGTAGAGGCGCCGGGGGACAGATGCAGCATCAGACCAATGCTGCATCCACCTTTGTATGATGGGGGGGAAAAAATAAAAAATTCAGCCCACGGGCTGCAGTTTGGAGACTACTGCTCTAGTGTATCCAATTGTGAATCTATCAAACATCCACTGTGCAAACTGACGAAAGTGGAGGCTTTTTTTTTACCCTGAAACACATTGGTTGCATTTAATTCTCTTAACATATAACCAATTCAAAATACCTTCATATGATATGAACATGTGTATTAGGCACTTCTCAGTATACCTCCAAGATGAGTGATTGGCAGCTACTCTCTTTCCCAACATTTAGTAGATAAGTATAATGTTTATAGGATAACTAGAAGAGAACACATCTAAGCATGTCACTGTGACTTCCAATGACTCAATTAGCTAGACAGGAAAAGCCTGGTTTGGTGGCTGTGACATATTATTGTAATAAATATTACAATATAACGCAAATGAGGATCTTTTCTTACTAATCCAGAGGCAGTTTTCTAACTATGTGAGCTTCCTTCACCCAAGTAACCAATTAAGTTGAATAAATTAATGCAAATGGTGTAGCGCATAAAAAAACTAAAATAAATCTAACTAAATAATGAAAATTGCATATAAATGTGTAAAATACAGTCCTTGTGGGGTTCCTTAAAGAAAACATAGCCACATGGTGAAACACCACATAAGAACTTTATGCAAAATAAGTTGCACTTACATAAAACAATTCCAGTTCTTGCATGTACAAATCCACAGATCTGAGGGCAGAGAGCAGACTGCACAATGATCTCAGCCAGAGAAAACAAGCTCAGCCTGCAGCTACAACCCCACCCCTTCAACCACAGAATTTCCGTCTCAGAAAATCAATAACGGCAGTGCTCAGAGTAATTGCAGCATGCTGGAGTAAGGCAACAGGGTCAAGAAAGGAGGAGACCACCCTGCTGAGGGGGGGGTAGCAGAGGGGTCTTGTCCTCCAGGGCAGAACCCATGGAAGGAACCAGTAGAACACATTGAGGGTCCCACCTAGGCTTAGTTGTGGGGCCTGACAAGCAACATCACAGGAATCCTGAGCGAGCGCATGGGAGAACAAACCCCTAGATGCTTCTTAGGGCAGAGAAAGACTGCCAAAAAAATTGTGTGCCTGGTTTTGTGTGCCCAAACTACCAGCGGCTCTCTAGGGGGTGCTATACACCAAAAAAGAAGAATAAGAAAAAACGTAATCACCCCCCCTACACCCATTTCCAGCAAACTTTGCATAAAAACAGGGAGCTTTGGTTCAGAAACATTGAAATACTTGTTTAGGCTGGCCAACTGCATCACAGTAATCCCTCTTGCATACTTTAGTAGATATAGTGCCAAAATGGGGCAGATAAGACAGGTGTAGGAGAGCCCTAAGGCCTTGTTCACATGGGCGTACCACAAGGAGATGCAAAGGTGTTGCGAGCATCCCTATGCAGGCAGTTTTATTCTTGTCAATTGGAACGCAGTGGCTGCACAGACACACACTGTCTGCTTTTAGGGACATGTGCCCACATGAATGCAACAATTGGGAACAGTGGCTGTGTCTGTGCAGCAGTTGCATTCCAACTGACATGAATAGGACTGCCTGCATGGGGATCTATGGAACACTTGTGCATCTCCATGTGGGTACACACAACCCTTGCATGAGCATATGCTGTGTGAAAAAGACCTTGTTCTAAAGGGGGGCTTCCAGTGCACATCCCTGCCACACGTTACACAGACCACAGAGATCTAATACACAGAGATTGAATAAACTACACTAGATTCCTTTTTGGGGGGAAGCACCCGTGCGCCCCTTATGGACCGGCCGTTGCTGGTCCTACTCGACTGACCATTCTGGATCACTCCTCCACTGCCAGTCTCAGCGATGTCTCTGTCCTCCCGACATATATATTTCCTATTCTCCTCAACTCCATCTAGTGGCCATAGTACAGCATTTATTACTGCCCTTAATAATAGAACATTAGTTGAGAAGAGAATTAGCTTAAAGAACATTAATTTGGCCCCATTCACACAAAATATACAAGCAGTTTTACAGGATAAATAGCCCTGTGATTTTTTTGACCACTTGTCGACCAGCTAATTTTTACTACGGCAGAATGGCACAGCTGGGCAAAACAACATTATGTTATGTCTCTTTGCCCTGTGGCCACTAGGGGCACCCGCTGATCGCCCCGGAGCCAATGCGAGTGCCAGCGGTCGCAATCCCCGCTGGGCTCCCGCGATCACTGGTGAAAAACCGAGAATCGGGATCTGTGTGTGTAAACACACAGTTTCCGGTTCTCTGAGGGGAGAAGAGACTGATCGTCTGTTCATACAGAGTATGAACAGCGACCTGTCATCTCCCCTACACAGTCCACTCCCCCCTTCAGTTAGAACACAGAGAGGGAACACAGTTAACCCCTTGAGCACTCCCTAGTGTTAACCCCTTCACTGCCAGTGACATTTTTTACAGTAATCAATGCATTTTTATAGCACTGATCTCTGTATAATTCTCACTGGTCCCAAAAATGTGTCAAAAGTGTCCGATGTGTCCGCCATAATGTCGCAGTCCCGATACAAATTGCAGATCACTGCCATTGCTAGTAAAAAAAAAAAATTATAATAAAAATGCCATAGAACTATCCCCTATTTTGTAGACGCTATAACTTAACTTAATATATGCTTTTTTTTTTACCAAAACTATGTAGAAGAATACATATTGACCTAAACTGAGGAAAACATTTTTTTTTATATATATATTTTTAAGGGAAGTTTATTATAGCAAAAAGTAAAAAATATTGTGCTTTCTTCAAAATTGTCGCTCTTTTTTTGTTTATAGCGCAAAAAATAATAACCGCAGAGGTGATCAAATACCACCTAAAATAAAGCTCTATTTGTGGGAAAAAAAAGGATGTCAATTTTGTTTGGGTACAACGGCACACGACCGCGCAATTGTCAGTTAAAGATGGAGGGGACTTGCAAGTCAACTGCAACTGTAAAAGATCAGGTCTATTTCTCTGTTATGCCACATACACACATATACATACATTTCCGATGGAAATAGTCCGATGGGAGCTTTTCATCGGATTTTCTGACCGTGTGTATGCCCATCGGTCTTTTTCTGTCTGAATTTCCAACGGACTTTGGATTGAGAACCTGTTCTTAATTTTTCCGACGGAAAACTTTTCTATCGGATTTTCCGATCGTGTGTATGCAATTCCGACATGCAAAATTCCGACGCATGCTCGGAAACAATTTGATGCATGCTCGGAAGCATTAAACTTCCCTTTTATAGTGCAGTCAAAAGTGTTTTTAATGCCGTGGTGTTATTGACCGTCGGAATTCTGACAGTTTGAGCGAAATTCCGTCGGAATTCCGACGGGAAAACCATCAGAGCTTTTTCCGATGAGAATTCCGACCGTGTGTACGCGGCATTAGACAGGGCTGTGCTGTGTAAATCTCGGGACTGAAATACCAGTCCCGTAGACAGCAATTCTAGTCCTTTAGCAAGTACAACAGCTCCCATATATGTAATTCATCTGTATGTTTACCTGTTTGTTTGGTGTTCAGTTTTAAGTGTTCAGTTTTCAATGCTATCGACTGTATAAACTGTTTCCTCCTTTTTTTTTTTTGGCCACGCACAACTATCTTTAGCAACAAGCAATGGTTGACCAGAGTCTATACTATAAATATGCAATATTTGCTCCAGGGTGTGTCTCACCTTTGTGCTACCTTTATCTTCTCTATAACACACAGACAGTAAACATTTCTGCTGACTATTCGGTTTTACCGGCTGCATGCTCTTTAAGTAGTACTATAATAAACTGCGCAGTACAATCTATGTCATCTCTTTTTTTTTTTTTTCTTTGTTGTCTTTACATATTGCTGTATTCAAGACATGTAGCATGGGTATTTGATTTTGCTATAGGATATTGTTTTTGTTATGTGGTTTTGATGACAGAAAATTGCTAATTTCACAGAACATATAAGCTATATAGCCAAACGATTTTTGACTATCACACTTAACTTATGACCAGATGTATCTTTCACACTTTTACCCTTGTGTCAACAGTTTTGAGAAGGCCCTTTTCTGTTCCAGCATGACTGTGCCCCTGTACACAAAAGCCAGTGCCATAAAAGACAATGAAGCTCGTTTCCAAAAGGCGAGGCGCAACGCACATTTTCATGTTTACGAAATGGTGCGCTGGGAACAGAGCGCAAATCCCCCATGACTGCTGAGGCACAATGGGCCTAGGTCCCAATTAACATAACGCAATGGGATCAAATCCCCACCACCCTTGCCCTTTAACCCATTAAGACACTTACAACCATTAGGTTGGAAAGGGCAAGGCCACAGCTTTATTAAATTCCAACACATAACATGTGAATATATTTAACCAGTGCCAGTCACAGTTGTATTGTGAGCACTCAACCAAAAGAGGGAAGTGGGGCCTGACCTTACCATAAGTGCTGGACAGACAGCCTACCAATTTTCCATCAAGGGCATAGCCCATTACAGCAACTTTAACTGCTGGCAAGGTCAAGAAAACCACAGCAAGCTATGACATACCATAACAGAGAAAAAAGGTGGTGGGAGGATGGGCAGCTCTTCCAACCGACAGTTCCGAAAGACCCAGAATTGCCTGGGGCACACGCAGGGGCATACCTAGTGCATTTGGCACCCGGGGCGGATCCTATATCTGGCACCCCCCCCCCACCTTAAAACGTAAAAAACACCCCACTGTGCCCCTTCAAACCTCTGCATCCTTAAATATCTCTTTGTCACTACTGTGTACATTACACAGCACCCTGCACTCCTTTACAATACACAGCACCCTGCACCTCTGGACCCCTTTACATTACACAGCACTCTGGACCCCTTTACATTACACAGCACCCTGCACCTCTGGACCCCTTTACATTACACAGCACTCTGGACCCCTTTACATTACACAGCACCCTGCACCTCTGGACCCCTTTACATTACACAGCACTCTGGACCCCTTTACAATACACATCACCCTGCACCTCTGGACCCCTTTACATTACACAGCACCCTGCACCTCTGGACCCCTTTACATTACACAGCACTCTGGACCCCTTTACAATACACAGCACCCTGCACTCTGGACCCCCTTTACATTACACAGCACTTTGGACCCCTTTACATTACACAGCACCCTGCACCTCTGGACCCCTTTACATTACACAGCACTCTGGACCCCTTTACATTACACAGCACCCTGCACCTCTGGGCCCCTTTACATTACACAGCACTCTGGGCCCCTTTACATTACACAGCACTCTGGACCCCTTTACATTACACAGCACTCTGGATCCCTTTACATTACACAGCACTCTGGACCCCTTTACATTACACAGCACTCTGGACCCCTTTACATTACACAGCACCCTGCACCTCTGGACCCCTTTACATTAAACAGCACCCTGCACCTCTAGACCCCTTTACATTACACAGCACCTGTATGTTACACAGAACCGCCTGCAATACAGCCCCCCCCTGCAATACAGACCCCCCTACAATACAGACCCCCCCTGCACGACCCCCCTACAGTGCAGACCCCCCCTTCAGTACAGACCCCCCCCCCCTACAATTCAGACCCCCCCTACAGGGGAGACCCCCCCTACAGTACAGACCCCCCCTTCAGTGCAGACCCCCCCTACAATTCAGACCCCTCTCTACAGTGCAGACCCCCCCTACAGTGGAGACCCCCCCCTACAGTGGAGACCCCCCAACTACAATACAGAGCGCTCACCCCTCAGACCCATAATGTACCTTGGGTCGGGAGTGTCAGCGCGGGACACACAGCACAGCAGCATAGACTGCAAGGAGGAGGGGGAGGCGGCGCTGGCGGCTTCACTCTGCTCGGCTGATTAAGACAGCCGAGACAGAGCGGCGAACACCCCCCTCCCCCTCACCTCACCTGCCACTGTCTGTTACCGCACCGCTGCGCAAATTAAATCCGCGCTCGGTGCGCTCAGTCTCTGCTTCAATCGCGGAGGGGGGCGCCGGCCTGACACCCCCGCCAGTGTGTGGCACCCGGTGCGGCCCGCCCCCCCGCACCCCCCTTAGTACGCTTCTGGGCACACGTTACCTGAGCTTAGGCCCATCCCATCCCCCATGTTTCAACCAATCGTTCCCCTTGTCCAGCACCTAGCCATGCCCCCATCAGTCAAGGCTCTCTTTCACTAGGGAGGGGGCTCAAGAGGCCTTGATTTACTATAGCGATCTTGGCGCATGGGAGAAGGCAATCTGTGCACCACTATGGACAGGGCGCATGGCATCTTCAATTCAATATTAACAGAAGATAGAGGTGACAATATTATGGGGTGATGTGAGGAAGTTTAGTAACAACTGCCCAAGTAACAAATATGCCCAAAATAAAATGACACAGTAACTTTTTCATAGAAAGCCTGCTGTGCTTGCAAGTACATTTAGAACTGCGTGAGATAAATGTAAGCAGTGTGCATGTGCACAGGCTCTTGCGCTCGTTCAAATGTGTTTGTTCACCGTGTGGCCAAAATCTTAGTAAATGTCAAGCAACGCAGATTCAATTGCGTGGGTTGAACGGGTGCACCTCTAAACTTGCCATTTTTTTTTGATCCTGCCCCCAAGCATCCACCCCCCTTTCATGGGCTGGCTTGCTGTGTGTTTGGCTAGGGGTTTATTAGTGTTTGGGAGGGGCACAATATTTTTTTTAATTTTGGGGTGGGATTTTTCACGTGGGGTTCTGATTTTAAGCCTTAAAGTGGTGGGCCAGCTGAAAAAAATATTTTTTTAAAAGTCACAGTTACCTGTCCAGGGCGCCCACGATGTTGGCTGCCTGAGGCCGACCCGTCCCTCGGCTCTCGGATCCCGGCGCTGCCATTCCAACTAAGGGAAACAGGCAGTGGAGCCTTGCGGCTTCACTGCCCGTTTTCTACTGCGCATGTGCGAGCCACGCAGTGCTTTGTGAATGGCCGGCTGTGTTCACAGTTTCCAGAACACAGTGCGCCACCTTCCCCAGAAGACAACATGAGAAGGAGAAGACTGAAGATCACTTTGGTGTAGGAAGTGGCAGATTAAGACGATCTGCCTAGCAACAGCCATTTATGGTGAGTTAAAGAAAAATTTTAGGGACATTTTTATGTATTTTTTTTTTTGTGTGGCCGTCCGCTTTAACATACCCAAATGGCCTTGTATTTATGGGGGGGGGGGGGGCAGGCTATTTTTTGTTTTGGGTTAAAATCTTGCAGCTGCAATGTAGTAATTTGTAAGTTTTCTCTAAATCCGTACATCTTTGAAGCCTTATGGATACATGCTACAAATGCACCACTTTACAGGCAGAGTAAGGCCCCCCCAAGTTACTAGCTTTCAAGCAATTTTGCTTTTTTTTTTTTTTATAATAGTTTTTATTCAAATTTTGTCAGTTTACGGAATAATAAATCATACTGTTATACATCAATTGGTTTCGTAAACCGAAGTTTAAACAGTAATAGCCAACAGAATCATATGTTAACATCACATTCACTTTACGGGAGATGCTGTCTTCCTCCACCAGTCACCCCTTTGGGAGCTTATTGTGACCCGAGAGAAGACAGCTCCCGTCAGTCTATGTTGTAGTATTAACATTAACTTGGCTGTATCTGTTAGCAATCGTTCATCAAGATTATGTAACTCATAACTAGAAATAAGTAATTAAACATATAAACTATTCAGGATCAACTCAGAGACCAGAGGAGGAAAAAATAGTAGGGTGTGAACCTTAAAAGTACCGTTAATGATTAGGTAATTTATCAGATCGTTTTCTGATTAAGGGTTGCTTTCTAGTGGTGTGTGTTGTGCCAATTTATCCACCGTTGCCAACGTGGAAGAAATTTGTCTTGTGATCCCCTAATTGATGCTAGCATTTTTTCATAAGTGAAGTGTAAGGATAGTATATGTAAAGCCTCTTCTACCTCAGGAGGCTCCAATGATCTCCACTTTCTCAGTACTAATTTGGCCGCTAGGAATAAGTGAGTGGTAAATTGTCTATGTCGTGGTGGAATATCTTCTATGCCAATGTTTAAGATAGCTAATGAGGGGGACAATTGGATATGTAGATCTGTTACCTGACATAGAATTGTAAAGATAAGGGACGAGTATTTGGTTAGACTTTTGCATCTCCATAAGATATGAAAGATGGTGCCTGGTTGGCCACAATTTCTCTAACACGCGGCAGATGTGGAGGGATCAAATTTAGCTATCCGGTATGGTGTTAAGTGCCATCTCTGTGTGATCTTATGAGAGAGTTCCCACAAGCTGGTACATTTAGTAGCTGAATGGATATCTTGCAGGGCTTTGTGCCATTGCTCTTCAGTAAAAGAGTCATTAAGATCTCTTTCCCATGTTAGCATGGAGTTTGTTTTGGCAATTATGTTTTTATAATGGAGAAAGTTATAAAATAGTGAGATGCCTCCTTTGTGAGGTGTCTTGGTAATGAGGTAGATATGGATCTGCCAGAATAAGTAGTATTTAATGGTGGCAGTGCGCTTTAGGTACGATGTAATGCAAAAGTGAGTAAATTGTTCTGAAGTGGGTAGGCCATATTCTGTTTGTAAGTCAGCAAATGATTTCACGGTGGTACCTGAGTACAGATCCGAGACCCATTTCAGTCCCCTAGTTCCATTTGGTTAAGCACAGATCTGGAGTTATCAAAGCCAGAGTAGAGATAGGTATTGATAGCGGGATAGTGGGGGATGATTGAGATTTGGTAGTCAGCAAGATCTTCCAGGAGCTTAGGGTTGCTAGAATTGTTAAAGGGAGATCAGTTGGTTTGGATTTAATATGTAGGTAAGCTAAAACATAATTGTGAAGACTACCTCCTGGTATCATGGTTTGTTTCAATACTTTCCCATAGTGGGGTATGTTGGTTAGGAAACCATGCTCTAATTTGCGCTAATATTGCAGCTAGATGGTAGTCAGCTAAGACCGGTAGACCTACTCCGCCTGCTGTTTTTGTTTTACGAAGTTTGGAGAGGGCACTTCTGGCGTTCTTACCTTCCCAAAGATATCTGGAAAGTATGTTTTTTTAGGTTTTGAAAGAATTTTCGGGGGACCGGAATGGGTACCGTTCGGTAAATATAAAGTAGTTGTGGTAAGATTTGCATTTTAAAGGCAGCTAGCCTACCCGACCATGACAATGTATGTTTGCTTAAGGACTGTAGTCCTGTTTGTAATGTACATTCTAATGGAAGGTAATTGGCTTGGAATAGTTGTTTGTGTTGTGAGGTGAGTTTGATCCCCAAATATGTAATCTCTTGGGAGTTCCACACATATGGATATCTGGCTTGCAGGGTTGTTCTATCACTTATAGCTACACCTAGGTCTAATATATATGATTTGGTTTTGTTTACCTTGTAGTAAGATATCGTATCATATTTATGCAATAATTGAGACACGTGTTCCAGGGAAGACACTGGATTAGTGAGCATAAGAATGACGTCATCTGCAAAAAGACTTATGACATGCTTGCAATCATTGATCATGAATCCTCGTATGTTGGGATTTTGACTTATGCTAGTTGCTAAGGGTTCCATTAACAGGTTAAAAATAAAGGGAGATAATGGACACCCATGGCGAGTGCCATTTGTGTTCTTAATAGGTTTAGATAGCATACCCGAAGTATAAACTGGCTGATGGGGAAGTGTATAGGGCTAGTATTGCAGAAAGTAGGTGGCCTGTGAAACCAAATTTCTCTAGTATTGTTGTTAGGTACTTCCTATGTACTAGCATTTTTAAAGGCACTTTTCCGTGTTTCGTTTTTGGGGTTGTCCAAATTGGTGACATTGATATATGTCCCTTAGGGTGGGACCTGGGCCCCCATACCCATTTTAAGGCCAATAACTAGAAGATAAGCCAGCCAAGTGGGGACTAGCAAAATTAACATAACAAGTCAGATCCCATAGACTGCAATGGTATTTGGCATGCTCAGGGACTTTGATTTTTTGTTCAGCTTTTTGTGTGTGAACAGCACTTGAATGTTTCTGGGCATGCTCAGAGTGTGTTTTTTGGGTTAGTAATTTAAGGACATCCTTAACAGGTGTACCCACTTTGAAGTTCTGTCTTTACATTGGGTGAACTTGCATTTTTTGTGTTTCTTGGACTGTGCATGTGTTTTCAATTGCCTCATCAGCACATTAGTTGTATTAAGGCTTGCAGATAGCATTCTTTACTTTGCCCTGAAAAGAGGCAAGATTGTGTGTGGGGCCGGCAAGAGAGTACATTTGGGTGTCCTTATAGAGTTTGTAACACATGTATTTTCTCTTTGTAATTTTTTTTTATGTCTTTGCAAAACAGATGTGTTTTAGAGCAAGTTTTTTTTTTTTACTTTGTTTTATTGTATTTTTTTGGGTGGGGGGTATTTTCCCCTGAAATATTTTTGATGTTTGTCAATGTGTGTCATTTGTAGGTTGTTTCTCTTTGATTTAATTGTCTGTGCTGCATTATTTTCCTCAAGATGTTGTGACTAATGTTTAAATCCTTATTAGATGTTCGTTTGTTGGTTCAGTCCTTTTAACTCCTATTAATTTCCTCTGCAAAATGGTCAGACCTCAAAACCATATTCTGTTAGTGTCTCAAATTAACATACATGTGTTTTTTGCTTTCCTTGCTCTTTTCCAAGTCCTGTTTTGTTGACCAATAAAACTTGTAGCAATTTTTTATGTTTTGTTCTGCTGCAGCTGGGAAATCTGTTGCATGAAAATGAACTAGGCTGATTGGCATGGCAAAACAAAAAGTGTGATTTGTCTAAAAGCTACTGCTGCTGCCATGGATAGGCACCAGGAAAGGAAAATTACAGAGAGGTAAGTATTACATTTTCCATTTTAGCGCAGTGGTTCTCAGCCTTAGTCCTCAAGTACCCCCGACAGGACATGTTTTGGGAATTTATCTTATCTAAAATAGCTGTCCAAAGTACCAGGCCATTGACTCTGATTTAAAGCACCTGTGTAAGATGAAGGTAAACCTGCAAACATGGCCTGTTGGGGGTACTTGAGGACAGGGTTGAGGAGCACTGATTTAGAGCACTGAGCTAAAATCTAGCTCAAGACAATCCTATTTTAATTGTGGCCATTTGAGGGAAACCAAGTGAGTGTTAGAACCCCTGCTTGTCTTTTTTAGGTGGGGCTTTGTGTCCCTTTTCTGAAAATTTTCTTCACTTTCTGTCACATAGCCAAACAGGAAGTGAGGGTAAAACCCTACCAATGTCTTTCCTTGGGGGCACACAGGTCAATCTAACTAGTGTCCCCATTGGGCAAATTGCACTCTAGCACTTTGTTGTGTACACCCCAAATTATTAGGTATTTTGGGTTTATTAAAGGCAAATCCATTCTGCAATACAAGTGTACTCGCTGTAAATCTGAGGGGAAGCACTGGTGATTTTATCATCCAATCATGTAGAAGCATATTTTCCTTGCATACCACCAAAGTATGACAAAGCGCATGCACGCGAAACATGTAAGCCACGGTCGCCATAACAACCAGACAAGCCTGCGCGCCGTCCTCCTGTGTTCTGGACCAGCTGATGCGTCCTCTCCCTTCCAGGTCCTGGTGAATTGAGCTTCCTCTTTCCCCCACAGTTGTACGCCGCTGGCGTTCGACGGTGGACCAGGCATAACTCAACACAGTTACACATCTCACTCCCTCCCCCCTGTCGGGCGGCATTTGTGGAGTTTGTTGAGGAAAGTGACCCCCCTCCTTCCTCCCAACAAACAACATCTGTTCCATTGCCTATGGAGCCTGGAGTTGGCACATACACAAGCTGGAAGTGAAACATTATTAACATCCTGTCACATCCCTAGTCTTCAGGACCTGAGGCGGTATGGTGCTTTATTTTAACAATTGTTGCTTTACCATATTCCTTTGATTAATTGAACAGCATCTGATTGAACTGTCTCCTGTTCTTTTTATACATCCAGAATAAATGTCATTTTTTCATGACCCCATTGAGCGCTGTTTTTTTGTTTATATTTTGCTTGAACTTTACTCTGAAAGTTAAACAGCTGCCTGGGCTCTGAATCTAGTCCATTCCAGATTTTGTCCAGATATCTGATTAATATGAGACTGTATCTTTAGCGCTGGGATTTTTTGTGTTTTTTAAGTGTTTTTGCTCAGTCCCTGAGCTTTTGGTCCTAGCCGGCCTACCTGTGCTATAAAAATGTGATCAGCTGAAGTCTGAGGCTGCCGCTGGAATGGGAACGGGAGTGCGGTACTTGTGAATAATTTGATGCTAAGGGAACTGCGGAGGACATCCAAGCCATGGACAATGGCCGAGGTATGCCTGAGTCACTACGTTATCCTACTTAGGATTAGGGACTGGACACTGTTCATATTGAACTTTTTGCCGCATCATGTTCAGTAAGGTTATATTAACCGTTATGAGCCCAGTCTAAAGTTATTCAAAGGGGTGCATGTTGGTTCTGGTGTATTCCAAAAGAACCTGGGTCTGCAATGCACTATGGGGTATGTAGTAACAGCCCCATGAATCAGCTCCAAGGGGTGGAGCAAAATGTGTTGGGGCATGGCCTGGCTGGAATCTGGGCTGAGGCTGCCATTCTTCCCCCTTCATGCACATGGGTCTGCTTCATGGTGTGCAGCATATGGATCTTTTCCTTTGACATTGTTGCAGCTAGGATGAGCTCCCTGTCCCTGCCTGCACTCACAGTAGTCTAGTTGGACTTTACCTCTCTACCTGAGCGGCACCTAACTTTTGTCTTTTTGTATGAAGTAACAGCACTGCAAAAAGTTAATTTGGCAAGATAAGAAGAGCAGTGACGTTTCTATGGGTTACCAAGTGGAGAAAGAAGCTACAAGCAACCAGTCATTAGGTGTGGTACCTGGTAATGTGACAGGTCCCCGGTAGTGAGGGGGTCGATGTCCGGTTCCCTTCCTAGCGGTTGGTATCCAATAGCAACTGGATCTTAACACGCATTAAGGAGATCTATGGCCTGGTCATGAGGTACGGGAAAGGAAGAGGCCCACTCTAGGTTCTCGTGGGACCCTCAATCTGTTACAGGGAATGAGGTAATAGAGGTACATTGGACTGTTGAAGTGCACAGCCTCACCACGTCCCTCCTAATGCAAAAAGTAGAAGTTACAATGTGTACTGACATGAGACAAGTCACTTTTCAGAGGAACTCTGCACTTTATTACTGCACATAGTAAAGACTAATCCCTAAATTGAGTAACTGCCTTAATATTTGATTCTTCACATTACCGCAGTCTCCGCCTGGTCCTGGGATTTTGATGAGCCTGCTCCACTAGAGAGGTACCCACACATGCATGGGCGTAGATGACCCTACCCACAAATGTGATATCCAAAAAGGTCATAAACTGTAGGTGTGATGATCAGGTGCCCACAAACATTTTTCCATGTAACGTAAGTTGGTTTCATCTAAAAATGCATTTAGTTACATTCCTAACTAATGAAGAATATGGTGACAAAACCACTACATCACCTTCACTTTCTAAAATAAACTCAGTCAACCTTCTCACAAACCAGGAAACCCCCATCATCTCTGTCAACAAGAAAACTCACTTCACTCACTTCACCAAGGAAACTCATTTCACTTAATGTTACGCAACATAATCATTAGCTAAAACTCCTCTTGGTACTAAGCCAAAGACATTACTGTCTCTTACTGTCTAGACTGTAAAGACTGTCTTTCCCTGAGCAATATATGCATTGAAAATAAATTCATATTACCTCTTATAGCAGCAAGCAGGCAGCATGTTAATCCCCACCTAATCTTAGAACAAAAGAGATAATCAAAGAATAAGCCAAAGACATTACATGGTAGTTGTAACACGCATGTCTTACTGTCTAGACTGTAAAGACTGTCTTTCCCTGAGCAATATATGCATTGAAAATAAATTCATATTACCTCTTATAGCAGCAAGCAGGCAGCATGTTAATCCCCACCTAATCTTAGAACAAAAGAGATAATCAAAGAATATTACCCTTGAATGTTTCCTTCATATTGATGTTTGCTCTCGTCTGAAGGTATTAATACCACCCAATAGCCACTTTAAAGTGAACCTGTAATTTGCCCACGCGTTCCCATTAGCTCCAACACAACTCCATGTAGTAAAATGTATTTATTTATGTAATTTATGTACTGTATATACTCGAGTATAAGCCTAGTTTTTCAGCAATTTTTTTTGTTTTGAAAATGCCCCCCTCAGCTTATAGTCAAGCACTTTTCTGCAACAGAGAATGACATTTTCTGAACCGACTTTGGGGCCCCATATCTCAGGGCCACTTGGTGCTAGGAACCCCGAGATACGGGGCCCCAAAGTCGGTCAATTGTGTCCATCTGCAGCAATATTATTTCAGGACCCTTTGGGTTCAGAGACTGCAGCTAGGGGGCATCTAGGAACCCTTAACTACCGAGTTTGAAGTTCGGGGGACCTATGGCTGCAAATTGGTACAGTGAGGCATGCAAATGGGCACAGTGAGGCTGCAAATGGGCATTGTTGACCCTCTTTTCCACTTATAGTGGCTGCGCATTTCTCACCCTAGGCTTATACTCGAGTCAATGAGTTTTCCCAGTTTTTTGTAGTAAAATTAGGTGCCTCATCTTATATTCGGGTCGGCTTATACTCAAGTATATACGGTATGTAAATGTATTAAAATAGCAATTAATTCCTCGGGCCCTTTCTCTGACTGCACTGAACAGTGAATAAACAGAAGGCTCTGTACAGAATCTCCTGTTCATACACAAACTGAAGCATAGTAAACACAGTTTATTATGCTTCATTTATAGATGAGCACAGTGAGTGATCAGTACCAATCCCTCACTGTTACATAGTTACATAGTTAGCTAGGCCAAAAAAAGACCATCCAGTTCAACCATAAAAAAAAAAAAAGAAATGTGTTCATTCACATGTCATATTTACCGTCCCCTTCCCTCACTCTCCATCCTGAAGATCCCCTGGAGAGGAGTGGAGGGAAACCGGTAGCGCTGTGGAAAGGGGGGGTGGAGTGGAGCACACAAGGGGTTCAGGCAGCAGGGAAATCGAATCCTGGACAGGAAGGGTGATTGGATGTGGGCAGCAGAAGTGGTGATCAGTGTGGCAGGTGCAATTATAAGATTCGCTCCCTTTGTGCCCTTTCTTCATCCTGCAGCAGCTGAAAGCTGTCGCAAGGGAGAGGAGAAGGAGTCAGCTTTCAGCTGCTGCAGGAAGAGACACAAAACTGGATCGGTTCTCATAAATTGCTCCATCTCACCAATCACCCCCTCTCCTGCCCACATTTGATTTCCATGCTGCCAAGTCCCCCTGGAACCAGTGTCTCACGGGGTGATTATGGTATGCCTAGGCACACCCGTGCACATGCCTATGACAATGCTACACGATGGATACATTTTACTAATACCTTTCACAATGTAAGTCTATGAGCCAGCAGACTGATTGAAGAAATGCACTTCCTATTTTGCTGATTTAACAGTCAATAGGAGCCAGGAAACAAATATTTTCAATTGCCCCTTTATAAATGTCTCAGAAACAGACACCAGATGTCAGCTTTAGTTTTTTTGTATTACAAAATATTTCATTGGTTGAACAGTTTTAGAACATAAGAGTAATAATATTTTGGAAAAGATGATGAGACACCCTGCATTGGCTCTCCAGATCTTGGTATAATAATTGATCTATTTTGTATCATTAAAGCTCAAGGGGACCTAACTTCTAAATTTCACATTCTCAGTAAACTATTCAATTATCATGTATCTTTATACAACGTACTTATGCATGTGTAGGCTCTTGAATTATGCACTATAAACAAGGAGAGAGTAAACATTTCTGCCCGTATGAAATTGTTAACCACTTTAGTTCTCACATCTGAACACCTTCTATATCCCGAGCAATTTTTATATCACTGCTATGGGTCTATTTATTTGGCAACAACTTTGTCATTACTTAAAGTGGTTCTAACCTTAAAAAATGCTTCTTTAAAGCATGAATAGCAGCATAGTGCTGTTGCAGTGTAATTTGTCCCTTTCTATGTTTTAAAATACCTTGTTGATCCTGCATGTTCCTTTGTTCCACTATGTGAACTGACTACGGTAATCATGGCTGCTGATCCATGATACCATAGTCAGCTTACATGCCTTCCTCATCCCGCTGTGTGTTCTGAGTGTCTCGCCTCTCCCCCTCCCTCCCTGCCTGTCATTTCCAGTCTGTGTAGTGAGAGATGATCTCCTCCCTGCCCCTCCCCTCTCCTCCTGCCTCTATTTCGCTGCAATACATAACCCCATTACTTATATTCTCTTTGTTTTACTAAGCTATAAAGTACTGTCAATTTTTTAAAATCATAATCCCAAATACCTTCTTTCACAGCGCCGCTCTGCAGTCACAGGACCTCCCCCTGCTGGCCGGCTGACTTCAGAGGGGAATCTCGACCCCTTACGCTGCTCTCCTTAGATCTGGGAAGGAGAGCAGAGGAAGGTCACATAAACGCAGAGCAGCACTGGGAAAGAAGGTATTTGGGATTATACATTTTAAGAAAAACTGACACAGTACTTTATAGCTTGGTAAAACAGAGGAAACAAGTAAAGAGGTCATGTTACTTCACAACCACTTTAAGATACAGGTAGGGATGGTCCCGATGTTCGAATTGAACATTGGGTGTTTGTTCGCAGATGAACCAAACTTATGGGGCGTTCGTGGCAAATTTGAGCGCTGCGGAGTGCCCCATAATGCACTGCGAGATTGCAGTGCTTTGACGGCTGCTGATTGGCCAAAGCATGCACCTGACCTGCATGCTTTGGCTAATCACAGCGCTATAGCTAGCCTTTGGCCAATCATGGCTCAGGGGGCTAAGTCCACACCCCACAATATATAAGGCTGCTTACACGGCGGCCGTATGTAGTGTGATAACGTGGAGATTGAAAGAACTTAAGCTATATTAGATATAATTACACTGTATTACATATTCTGCACTGCCCTGTATATATATGCTACACTGACTGCACTGTGTGTGTGTGTGTGTGTGTGTGTGTGTGTGTGTGTGTGTGTGTGTGTGTATATATATATATATATATATATATATACATACACACACACACACACACAGTGCAGTCAGTGTAGAATATATATAAATATACAGTGCAGTGCAAAATATATAAAACAGTGTATTGAAGTGGTTAAAGGGAACCCTATGACAGAATTAAGAAAGAAAAACAGCATGGGGTCCCCCCAAATCCATATCAGGCCCTTTGGGTCTGGTATAGATTTTAAGGGGAACTCCATGGCAATTTAAAAAAAAAAATGGCGTGGGGGTCCCCCCAAAAATCCATACCAGACCCTGATATTAAAACAAAACAGTGTTAGTTAATACAGCATAGTGTTACTGTAGATAAAGCGTATAAATGTTAATCTATATTTCTTCCATGTAATTCAACAATTGAATATGATTCTCCTTCAAAGCATTGTAAATTATTTACAAATGAAACAAAGGTTTTTTTTTTTTCATTTTGCACTTTTTTTATGACACTGAATTAACTAATAAACAAAATAAATAAAAACAGAAAGTTTGATAATACTTAAAGTGAAAGGGGAAGAATGAGTTAAATTGGATTGATTAAGGTAATTAGGGGTTAAATAAAAACATCGCGAGTGTCAGCGTTCCCGAAGCTAGTACGGACGCTCAGTGTTGCAGCCGGCCGGCCGCATTTTTATATCCTTTCCCATTTTTATGCACCTTGGAGTGCCTTCTGTTTTATGCACCATAGAGTGCTTTTTATGTATCTGCCATATATTCAATAAATTACCCCAGCGGGTCCCACCTATGATCCCCTCTTGGTGTTTTTTTTTTTTTTTCTTATGACCGGGTCCCCCCTCCACACTTTGAGATATCGGAAAACCACATTGATTGGAGATCCTATTACAGCAGTGGATGGTGACGGTTCCACTGACAGAACAGAGGATCCGGGAGGAAAAGGCCTTGGCTGGGTATTAGCCACCTGCTGATATTATCCTGGGAGCTGGTAAGAGAACAATCTTAACGGTGGCGGATACAGAATTTTTCTAGAAATCATACAGTCACTTTGTTGTTTATCTCATCACACGGACTGCACCTAATCTTTTGGAGTTCTATTGGACTATTCACAAATTCACAATTTTTTTTGATTGAACTTTTTTCACTTCACAGGATTTATTTCAATAATGTTTTTTCTATCATGCAAAGGAAAAATCTTTTTTGCTGAACATTCTTTCTTTACAGGTTTATAGCAATATCGTCAGTTGATATTCAGTCATTATATACAGACTTTGTTTGGTTAAATCACTGGCTGCCATTCATCACACAGCACACATTTCACTCAGGTGGTGATTGTTGGTTTAATAAGTATTCGTGACAACAATTTTCACTCATATATTTTTCACTGGTATATTGTTTAATGTCACGATTTATTATTTATTTATTTATGATTATTCACTATTTTTTTAGCGCAACTTTTTACAATTTCCTTTTATGTTTGTGTTATATCGCACTTGTTGTTGCTGCTTAATGTGTTAGGTTTTTGAGTCCAGCGCAATTTTTTTTGTACTTATTAACCACTTGCCTACTGGGCACTTTTACGCAGTTACTGCCCAGGCCAATTTTCAGCTTTCAGCGCTGTCACATTTTGAATGACAATTGTGCAGTCATGCAACACGGTACCCATATGAAAGTTTTATCATTTTTTTCACACAAATGGAGCTTTCTTTTGGTGGTATTTATTTTTTGCTAAATAAACTAATAAAGACCAAAATATTGGGAAAATAAACTTTCATAGTTTGTTATAAAATGTAGCCCTGATGGGCACTGATAGGTGGTACTGATGGGCGCTGATAGGCGACACTGATAGATGACACTGATGAGGAGGCACTGATTGGCAGCACTGGTGGACACTGATTGGCAGCACTGGTAGACACTGATTAGTAGCACTGGCGGACACAGATTGGTAGCACTGATAGGCACTGTTGGGACTGCACTGATACATCATTTGGCTATAGCGTAGTCAGCAAGTGGTTAAAAAAATGTATATATTTTTTATTTTATTTTAACTTGTCAAGTTGCTTCAACTGCTATCATACACAGATAGAAGCTCATTTGTTTGATCTGCAAATCAATAAATCAATGAAACAGAACAAATACAAAAGTAACAATGCTACCTTGTATATCTCTAATGCCCCATACACACGGTCGGATTTTCCAACGGAAAATGTCCTATCGGACAATGTTGTCGGAAATTCCGACCGTGTGTAGGCTCCATTGTACTTTTTCCGTCGGATTTTCCGACGGACAAAGTTTTATCTCCTGCTCTCAAATTTTCCGACAACAAAGTCCTATCGGACTTTTTCCGATCGTGTGTAGCGAATTCCGACGGACAAAGTGCCACGCATGCTCAGATCACATTACAAGACCAAAGCTATTGGCTACTAGCCTCTACGTAGTCCCGTCGTACACAACGAACGTCACCACATTCAGGATGATCGGATTTTCCGACAACTTTGTCCGACCGTGTGTATGCAACACCAGTGTCGGACAAAATCCGTTGGATTTTGTGGTCGGAATTTCTGACCGTGTGTACGGGGCATTACTCATGTCTATTTACACAACTCCCAACTACTATTTTGACAGTGGGGAGTTGCTGACAAATGAAAAGGGTTAGCGGCAGAGAGGCCAAAGGACAAGATCCTCCACAGATGGCTTGTGAGATTTTATAACGAGTTTTTGAGCATGTGTAGTATGTCAAGTGTCTACAACTGGTTAAAGAACACCAAGGAAACGAACTTGAATAAAGCAGACAATTGAGAAATATGCTTCTGCAGATCCTGTACATTTTCTCATTAACTTTTTTTATTAGATATGAGGTTTCTAAACTGAGCTTATGTTATAATACTTTGGTTAAATAAACAAATTAGCTGCGAGGTATTGCACAAAGTTGGTAAGGCTTCGGCCCATGGTTTCCTGCATCTGCTGGTTCAAGGTCTATCTCAGCCCCCGGGGAAGCCTGGAAGGTGAAGTTCTGCAGTAGGGATGTAAAGAAGAGGAAAAGCTCCATTTTGGCCAAGGTTTCACCAACACAACTTCTTTTGCCTAGAGAAAGACACAACATATGTATTTTAGAGTGCAATAAATTTTAACTGCATTGGTCAGTGCTTGCTTTTGTACCTGTTGTTCTCCATGTTCCCAAGCAGGCATACATGAAAATAAAGATCAACTAAAAGCAACTTAAAACACAGAAGATCAATTACTATGTAAAAAAAAATATATATATATACATACCTGTACATGATAGTAATCATATTACAACACACTTTCACATTGACTCCATGGTTAGACAGCAACAGGTTGTAGCCATGATTTGGTGACATTTATGTTCCCTCATTCTAACACTGACTATACGCATATGCAGTGGTGTATTTATAAAAAAAAAAAATCATAGCAATTCACCCTGTCTGAGTATATGCACATTTGTCCTGTGCAAAGGGAGCAAAGAAATTATGTTATTGTATTAGGTATGTTATCAAGCCATTTCCTGTGCTGAAGGGATATTTTTCACAGATTTAAAAGAAAAAGAAAAAAAGACAAATTTTGCCTTAATTTTCCTATGATACTTAGTCCCATCTTGTAGCCAAATGCAGTGTTTTCATTATGCATCAATGAAAGACATTCATACAGCACAGAATATCGCTTAAAGCGTTGTTTCATCTGAAAAAAACATTTTTTTTAAAGTCAGCAGCTAAAAAAAAAGTAGCTGCTGACTGTTAATAAGGAGACTTACCTTTCCAGGGGGGCCGCAATGTCGGCCACCGAGACTGACATGTCCCTCGGCGCTCCGGTCCCAGAGCCACCATCCTCACTAAGGGAAACAGGCAGTGGAGCCTTGCTGCTTCACTGCGTGTTTCCTACTGCGCATGCGCGAGTCGCGTGGCGCTTTGTGAATGGGACGCGCTGTGTTGGGGAACACACAGTTTCCAGAACACAGCGCGCCCCATTACCCAGAAGACAGCGCGGAGGAGTGGAATAGACCAAAGAAGACCGAAGATCACTGCGGAGTAGGAAGGAGACAGATTAGGAAGACTGCCTAGCAACAGGGATTTCTGTTTAAGTAAAAATAAATGTTTTTTTTTAATGAAGAATATTAATGCTCTTTTTTTTAGGGTGGCCCTCCACTTTAATAGCATTCACTTTTTGGGCCCATTCACGCAGAGCAAATATATATATATATATATATATATATATATATATATATATATATATATATATATATATATATATATATATATATATATATTATATATATATATATATTAGGGCTGTGAAAATTAAAGATTAATTCCTCGATTAATCGTAAATCTTTTTGATTGATCAAAATTCTTTTGATCAGTACTCACCTCTCCACCGGCTTCCGGGTCTTCAGGGAATTCCGTTGGAGATCCGGTGACGTCACGGACATCAAGGTCACCGGACTCCTCCCCCCTTCCACAAGTGCCTCCGTCTGCTAACAAAGGGAAGGGGCGAGGAGTCCGGTGACGTTGAAGTTCTGATTGAACGTAACGCGTATGGGGAGGAGCTACGCATGACGTCACCCGCTGCTGCCCTACGGAACTAACATGATTGTCGGCTTTACATGCTGTGTTTTTATCATATTTATAGTAGTTTGTGTTTGAACACAAAAATTTAATCTTATACTTAAGCGGTGAGCACTTAGATCTTTTCTTTCTACCCATGACCTGGCGTCCTTGCTGAGATCTAAGGAGACGTGAGAGAAGTTTATGGCTCGTGTTAACCCTTTTGATACCCGCTTGCATGACCACCTGTTCTCACAGGGGTCCATGCCATAAGGTGAGAGTGATTAGTTAGATCAGAGGTGGAGGGATTGTCACGCTACTGTGGGAAAAAAAAATTTACTTACGTCAGTGCTACAGTTTGAATTTAAATCGTATTTGTGTGAACTGTGAAGTTAAGTCATGGATTGTGGAAACTAACTAGTGTCGGGTGATTTTATATAGTGTATACCATATTTACCACTGACTAATGCAGAGTTGTAATGCAAGGAGATCAGCTAAAAGTAGTTGGATCTGTATGTGCGCTATAATTAATCTAAATTAGTCGATTAATCGATTAAAAAAAAAAAATGATTAATCGAACACGAAAATTTTACTCGTTTTATATATATATGAACAGTGGCGGCTGGTGCTAAAAAATTTTTGGGGGGGTGTAAACCAAAAAGCCAAAAACTCACATCTGTAGAAGAACAATTGCATGCAATACACAGTGTGCCACTGCCTGAAACACTGTATATGAACTTCCATTGGGTAAATTCTAAATGTTTTCTAAATGTTAATATTGAATTGAAGATGCCGTGTGCCATGTCCATAGTGGCGCACAGATTGCATTCTTCCGTGCGCCGAGATCACTATAGTAAATAGGGGATTTGCGCTCTGTTCCAAGCCCACCGTTTCGTAAATATGAAAATGTGCGTTGCCCCTCGCCGCGCGCCTCTATTGATGTGCACGGCTTTCGTAAATCAGCCCCAATGTTTCTAAAAATAAAAGATTGATGCAACAATAAAATGACTGATTTAATCTATTTTGAATACTTTTTTCATTAGGGAGATCATACCTTTTCCATGAAAATGTTCAATCATATATCAAAGTAATCCTAAGTTGCAGTACAACTGATTTCAGGAAGATGAGACCTTTATGTGATCTTTTCATAAAAGTGATAGTGATTTTGAACAATCGCATTGTTACATAATTATGAGAACATAAGAGTGCACAGATCCTACAAGGAGAGAAAGGAATACCTAACTGGCTCAGGTAATAGCGTTCTTCAAACTTTTTTGTAAGCTTAAAAACTACTGTATATCCTATGCAGTCTTTGAAATTCTCATTATCACATTCTGTTTAGATTTACCTATAGAGAATGGAATGAAGGCATCATTCTTTTTAAAATTTCCTTCAGCATCAAGAAAATGCTCCGGATAAAATTCAAAGGGTTTTTTGAAATAGGCTTCATCATTCAGTACAGAGTACAGCAACGGGAAAACAGCAGTGCCCTGCAAGAATAAAAGTCATTTAAAAAATTAACACACGCAACAGATCAATGATTGACTACAAGGGTGAAAGGATACAGATTTTTGGTGATCTGTCACTTATTGCCAAGTGACCAAGTGCCAAGTGACATTCCTTGTCACCTATAACCTTTCCATAAACACCATGTCCAATACTGTTGAGGGTTCCCTTTTCAGGCTTATCATCTTCAAAGCTGGTACTCAACATAGCATCCATGAGCTTCAAGAGGGTGAGGGCTTCTTTAAACATCTAGGTCTACCTCTCCTCCCGGAAGAAGCCATAGATGTTCCCCTCCCTAGGAGCCAACCAACAGTGACTCCTAGGAAGATTTGGACCCCTGCCAAGATGGAGCCAACCTCCAGTTCTGCAGTGTATGTCTCCAGCTTGGTCTCCGATTTGACTTTAGGTAATGAGAGGGGATGTGTTTTTGTTTCTTTTACTTTTCATGATTCTATGCCTATAGTCTTTTGATTCCCAACAGGAAAATCCCTTAAGGCTCATGACAATCTTTTATATTTTGATATTTCAACTGTTGCTCAATCGTTTAGCATGTTTATTTGGACAGCTGTCCTCAGCACCCACCATGCAGTCCCTGCATATGTCCTCTTAATTACACCTTAGGCTTGTCCAGGGTGTCCTGAGATATGCTGACATCAAGCTTATTACAACTTCAGTGTTTCAACTCTGGGTTAATTTTAGCCCATACCTGTTTACATATTCTCTTTCATACCTACAGCAGTTTTAGGTTTGATGTTTGATAATGTTCTTCTTTGTGTAATTGCTTCTTTTTTTCACCAGGGGGCAATAATTACTTATTATTATTTATGTTTTCATTATTATGTCGGTTTCAATTTGAGTTATGTTTTTGTGACTGATCCTGTACTCAAGGTGTCCGCCGTAAATGCTTCCTAAGTCCTGGAACATGAGTCCAATGGATCTGGTTATAGGAACCCCCCAAGAATTAGACAGCACTATTTCTTGAGGTACATCAGGAATGCTTTATTTGACATTTCACACACATATATATAGCCAGATGACTAAAAGCTAACCTAATTAGCATGAGCTAATTATCTTAATCATTGCCCCAGACTAGTTGACTGGCTGAAAAGACTTTTCAGGGTCAGACTTTAAGGCTCCTAGTTAATTGGAATGACTATTCAACAGACATTACCATAAACCTTAACACAGGGCTAATTAGCACAACAACATTGTGTGGAATACACCTTACAAGCCAGACCAGCCTCATTAACACAACAGACAGGTGGCTTGAGTTCATGACATTAGCATCTGACAGCTTGTGTCCCATTCAGTCTATTGCTAATATGCCAAATACATATACAGAGTCTGTGTCTTGTCTTGGGGGGCTGGCATGGACCTGAATCCAAGTAAAACCAACTCAGTGGTCCCCAGGCATGCAGCTCACAAAGAGCACCGTTCCCCCAAATGCCAGGGCCCGTAATCACTTGGCAGGAGGCTCGCATGTAGTCCTCTCAAAAAGCCTGTGTCCCGGCTAGGTCTGTCACAGTTTTATAATGTAAAATGCCTAAATTCCACAGGAAAGAGATGTTTTGCTTTGAAGGAGTTCAAGGCCTCTTAGGCCGAGTTGGTATATGTTCAAGAAACTAATTATGAGGTGGGTTTTCTCAATATTACTTTGAAACATTTTCCAACTTTCTTTATAGATTTTGATCCTTTGCGTAAAGCAAGTTTTGCTATATTGATTAAATTGTACAACATGCAAGTTCCTTAAGGTCTGGGAACCATGGTTGATGTATGCCTTCCCTGATCTTCCCCTGACAAGCGTGGGTCGGCTCTAATTGATGTCTCGGGCGACCCCAGGTCCCTACCCCTCTTCTCTTCTCCTCACGTTGCCTTTCTCTCTCTCCCCTGTCTTTCTCTCTGATCTTCTTCTTTTGATGGGTTTCTCAGGCCTCTTTAGCTGCCTGGTGTCCAGGACTGCTCACTGAGTAGTTGTTGAAATAAAGGTCCTGACCACCTTGGCAATTATGGGATTTTCCCCCGGAATACATAGATGGTTTGTTTAAGTTAGATATGCCTTATTTGAGAAGGAGGACTTCATTCACCTATGCTGGGTATGTACACTTATGTTCTCTATGTTGCTAGTCATAGCCCCTGCGTGGGCAGACTATATGCGTTTGTATTATTGAACATTTTTGATATACAGTACTTACAATAAATATTACTGAACAAGAAAATGTACAACATGCCCTTTAAAATATCTCCTCCACTTTAGACCCCTATGGAAGATTTATATATTTAGACTGCAGACTTGAAGGTACACCCCTCACATTATTACAATGTATATGCTCCTAATTCTGCTCAAAATAACTTTTAAACCAGGTATTCGGCTGACATCTCCAGGCACCTAACCCATTCATCGTAGTAGGTGGGGAAGTTTTTTGCCAAATAGCAACAGGCTGAATTCATCTGGAGGAAACCCACCTTCGCAGACTAATAAAATGTCAACCACCTTTTGCCAAATGATAATGGAACACAGTCTTTATGATTAATTGAGGGTCAAACACCCACTACATAAAATTTTTGTTTCTATTCCCTACTATATAAGATGCATTCTAGACTAGACCAATCAGACCATGATTCCATGATTCTAGACCTGACCTTGTCTGTTGCCAAACCCATAACATGTAATTTACGTTTGAATGAATCACTTCATAACATATTATCGACTAACATATGACCAATTTTATTCTTCCCTTACTGAGTTTTTTTTTTTTACATATAAACAAAGGATCAGTGTACAAGGTGTCTACTTTGTGGAAGGCTCACAAGGCATTTATTAGTGGTCATTGTATTTCATCTGTCTCTTACAGTATCTCAAATAAAACGATAACTAACGTAAAACTATTCTACAACGTGTGCTTTTGTTGACTCCATCCACAGTAGCTCGTCTTCTCACTGTTATTTCCCTCCGGAATAGTCCTAATGACCTTGACTTAAAGAAGGCTGAAAGATCCCTTCTCTGGATAAATCAAAAATTCTATAAATATGCAAATAAACCACACAGGATGTTTGTTAGGTATTAGGTTGAGGACACGGCCAGTTCAAACAATGTCTTAATTTTCTCTTCAACCAAATGGTACCCATACCTACTCTTCAACTAAGATAGCTAAAACCTTTGAGGAATAATACATTAAATTATATGATTGCATCTCCCCTGACCTACAACCCCCCGCCCCCTTTTTAAAAGTAAAAAAAAGTATATATTTATTATATATTTTGCCAGTCACATTTATACAGTAATCAACGCATTTTTAAAGCACGGATCGCTGTATGAATGTGAATGGTCCCAAAAATGTGTCAAAAGTGTCTGATATGTCCGCCGCAATATCGCAGTCATGATAAAAATCGCAGATCGCCGCCATTACTAGTTAAAAAAAGAATAATAAAAATGCTATAAATCTATCCTCTATTTTGTAGACCCTATAACTTTTGTGCAAACCAATCAATATACGCTTATTGTGATTTTTTTTTTACCAAAAATATGTAGAAGAATACGTATTGGCCTAAACTGAGGAAAAAAATGTTTTTTTATATATTTTTTGGGGATATTTAGTATAGCAAAAAGTAAAAACATATTGTTTTTTTTTTTTAAACTTGTCCCTCTTCTTTTGTTTATAGTGCAAAAAATAAAAACCGCAGAGGTGATCAAATACCACCAAAATAAAGCTCTATTTGTAGGGACAAAATTATAACAATTTTTATTTGGGTACAGTGTTGTATGACCGCGCAATTGTCATTCAAAATGTGCCAGCGCTGAAAGCTGAAAAATGGCTTGGGCAGGAAGGGGGTGAAAATGCACTGTACTGAGGTGGTTAAACTGCCTAAACTCTCCGCAACTGAATTGCTCTCTTGTAAAGTCTTGTTTTTTTGTCCTATAAAAACAACAAACATGTTATACTTACCTGTGGATTTGCACAGAGCAGCCCGGATCCTCCACTTCTCGGGTCCCTCTTCTGTGATCCTGGCCCCTCCCTCATGTTCAGTGCCCCCACAGCAAGCAGCTTGCTATGGGGCACCCGAGCTGAGTCACAGCTCCCTGTATCCATTCAGACATGGACCCCCGACCTGGCCCTGCCCCCTCTCTCTCCTGATTGGTGAAGTTTGACAGCAGCGGCAGCCAATGGTGCCACTGCTGTGTCTCAACCAATCAGGAGGAATAATCTTGCATGGCTAAGACACTTGTGGGCATCTCAGGACAGAGAGGGACTTCAGGTAAGTGTTAGGGGGGCTGAGGGTAGCTGCTGCACAGAGAAGGCTTTTTATACTAATGCATTCTATGTATTAAGATAAAAAAAACCTTCTGACTTTACAACCACTTTAAATGTGGATATTGCTATGGAAAAAGTCATTACTACAGTCAAACAATTATCCCTTCACAAAACCCCAGGACCAGATGGTCTGCTTTACTCATATTACAAACAATTTCTCCTGGTGTTGGCCTCTCATTTATTGGAATTATTTAAAGTGGTTCTAAAACCTTAGGGTTTTTTTATTTTAATGCATTCTATGCATTTAGATAAAAAAAAAAAACTTCTAAGCTGCATGTGTCCTCCAGCCCCCTCTTATCCACTTCAACCCCGGAAGAATTTACCCCCTTCCTGACCAGAGCACTTTTTGCGATTCGGCACTGCGTCGCTTTAACTGACAATTGCGCGGTCGTGCGGCGTGGTGCCCAAACAAAATTGATGTCTTTTTTTCCCTACAAATAGAGCTTTCTTTTGGTGGTATTTGATCACTTCTGTGGTTTTTATTTTTTGCGCTATAAACAAAAAAAGAGCGAGAATTTTGAAAAAAAAGCAATATTTTTAATTTTTTGCTATAAAACCCCCCCCCCCCAAAAAATATATAAAACATTTTTTATATACATATGTACATACATATTTTTGGTAAAAAAAATCGCAAAATCGCAAAAAGGGTGTATTGATTGGTTTGCGCAAAAGTTATAGCGCCTACAAAATAGGGAATAGTTTTATGGCATTTTTATTGATAATTTTTTTTTTACTAGTAATGGCGGCGATCAGCAATTTTTATTATGACTGCGACATTATGGCGGACATATCGGACAATTTTGACACTTTTAGGACCATTGGCATTAATGCGATCAATGCAAAAAAATTGCTTTGATTACTGTAAAAATTTCACTGGCAGTGAAGGGGTTAACCACTAGGTGGCGCTGTAGGGGTTAAGTGTATCCTAGGGAGTAATTCTAACTGTGGGGGGGAGGGCTGTGTCTGACACATCACTGATCACCGCTCCCGATCACAGGGAGCATGAACAGTGTCATTAGGCAGAACGGGGAGATGTTTGTTTACATTAGCATCTCCCCGTTCTTCCTCACCGTGAGACAATTGCGGGTATGCACGTGGACATCGAGTCCGCAGGACCCACAATCACGGTCACGGAGCTCCCGCCTCTTAATGGGCAACGTACAGGTACGTTAATCTGCCTGTACGTGCCCTTCTGCTGCAGTATATCAGCGTGAGGCGGTCGGGAAGCGGTTATACTGTACTTACTTAAGCCCGATTTTGATCCAGAAATGTGCACGAGAGCATTGTCTCTCCGCTCTCTCCCTCCTCACTGAACAGATTGATAGCAGTGGGAGCCATTTCCTCCCGCTGCTGTCAATCAAATTCAATGATGAGGGAGCAGGGGCGAGGCCAAGCTGCACTGTCTGTTTCAATGGACGTAGACAAGGCAGCGCAGGATTGAGCCCTTCTTAAACAGAGGTGTTGCCCACCCACATCCCTCCTTCCCAGCTCTTAGCCTTACAACTTAATTATCAAAACCACTAGTGTACAGATTCTTTTCAATACCTAGGCAAATATTTGAGGCAAATACCCCCCCCCCCCCTCTCTGTTTCTCCAAAATTTGAAACAGTGGGATAATCTTACACTTTCTTTCTTGGGAAATATTACAACACTTCAAATTCCTATCCTATCTAAGTTGCTATACATGTTTGAAACTCTTCTGGTCCCAGCTTATATGTATTATTTACATATCTTACATAATATGTATTTGATATGGATTCTCTCACATTCACCTGGCCCGAAGCTCACCTCCAGAAGGAAGGAATGCCCACACGTTTATCCTTTTAATGATTTTTACTGTAGCAGTGTCACTTACCTGGTTAGTGAGCCTGATAGGCAGAGGAAGGCCTCTCATACAGCTCCGGCTCAGTGACCACTGATAGTAGAACAGTAGCTGCGAGAGCACGGCACGGTAAGAGTGCCTGTGATCAGTCCAGATGTCTGTGCTGGTGGTAGCTGACACATCACTGGAGGGCAACAAGAAACAAGACCAGCAGGCAGATGTTGGCAGAAGGCAGGCAGGCAGATGAAGCACTTGGCTGCAGACAGGCCGCGGATGCACATCAGGAAATGGGCACCAAGTGAGAGCATGCTGGACTGAAGGCGCTCTGGCAGGCAGGATAAGAAGAATGCCGGGTCAGACAAGCCAGGTTGTAAACAAGCAGGCAGATCAGGCATAAACAGCAGACAGATGAGTAGTCAGGTCACAGGCTAATGTCAGCAATGGAGAAGCAGATGGAACAAGAACAGAAGGCAGAAGCAGAATATGGGGTCAAGCCAAGGTCAGGACTGGTAGCAGAAAAAAGTGGTCAGGAGCAAGCCAGGTCAGGATCAGAGGTCAGACACAGGAATCAGGAATAAGCACACCAATTGCTGTAGACCAAACAGCAACTAGCCAGTGCAGTAGCCTTCTTTAAATAGGCTGTCTGGCTCCTGTATTGGTAACAGGTGGGCCTGAAAATGTTATCTGCACTATGGGCAAGCCTTCCCTGACAGGCGGATGCATAATTAACAATTCTTTAAAACGTGACTTTCACTTCCACTGCTTCAGGCCCAACTTCAAAAATTCTGAACAGTGTAGATTCAACTAAAAAAAACAGGATGGTCACCCAACTCTTCCATTATCCTCACTGCAGGTCCCCCATATATTGGTTTGGCAAATGAGTCTGTTACGGGCCTTCCCCTGAAGGGTTCCCTACCTCAGCCTATAGGCTTACATATCCGTAAACCAGAGATAG
Source organism: Lithobates sylvaticus (assembly GCA_028564925.1). NCBI lineage: Eukaryota > Metazoa > Chordata > Amphibia > Anura > Ranidae > Lithobates > Lithobates sylvaticus. Next base: position 520,485,069 of record CM053028.1, on the reverse strand, counting down.
CCTTAACAAACTCCACCCAGCATTCCCAACCAGGACAGGGGACTCACTGAAACGGGGACGAATTCCTACTTGCAAAACATATAGCATTATACCTTCTCACAACTAACTTTTACAAGTAATTTATTTGAATACATGTATATGTGGATACTTCACTGAATTATCTTTATTATGCTACCTTCTACTTTGGAACTTTATATTTTGTCATGGGAAACTCTCGGCCTGACTATTGCTGTATATATAACCGACACAAAACTATTACATCAACAACTATTGAACATTGCAAAATAAAATAAGAAATAACGTATTCACCTTTGGAATGAAATATCCTCTAAATGTGACATCTTGAGTCGTTTCATGTGGCATCCCATTTGGTGCAATATCACCAAACCTCTGGATCTCATGAATTACGGCATCAGTATAAGGCATTTCCTTCTTATGCTCTGCTTGAGGTTGAGCCATGCCGATAATGCTATCAATTTCGTTTTGAACTTTCTCTGCCAAGGAATGGATACTGTTTACATTATAGTAAATTATATTTACTGGACAAATATAGATAGGTATATGTACATGTGCTACATTAGGAATATTTCAGTCCATCTGCAGACAAAAATTAACGCCCTTCCCACAACTCTGTCACACATTTTGCACTTTATTTTTCCTACCTTCTAAATCATGTTTTACTCACCTCGTTCATTGTTCAGCTCCCTTTCTGTGCAGTTTTAAGGGTGTGGGTATCCATGCCAGCTACTCCCTAACAGTGCCCTCACTCTGATATTACCATAGGTATTCCTATCCTGGATCCTATGAGAACCTCACCACTAGACAGTCAATAGGAAGTGTCCATGTCACACAGGCAGTGATGGGGACATGGGAAGAAAGACCTTTGTCCTGTAAACCACAGAAAAAAGAAGGCTCAGGACTTGAGCATCACATGATTATGGACTTAGATGAGTAAAAATTTGATTTATTTTAATACCAGCGATTAGTTAGGAGTTATGCCCGTACACACAGTCGGAAATTCCGACCACAAAATCCGTCGGATTTTTTTCGACGGATTTTGCCGGACACTGGTGTTGCATACACACGGTCGGACAAAGTTGTCAGAAAATCCGATCATCCTGAACGTGGTGACGTTCGTTGCGTACGACGGGACTACGTAGAGGCTAGTAGCCAATAGCTTTGGTCTTGTAATGTGATCTGAGCATGTGTGGCACTTTGTCCGTCGGAATTCGCTACACACGATCGGAAAAAGTCAGATAGGACTTTGTTGTCGGAAAATTTGAGAGCAGGATCTCAAACTTTTTCCGGCTGAAATTCCGATGGATAAAGTCCGATGGAGCCTACACACGGTCGGAATTTCCGACAACATGGTCCGATAGGACATTCTCTGTCGGAAAATCCGACCGTGTGTACGGGGCATTAGGGGAGCCCTGACATGAGCCTTTAAGGAGGAGCTACAGGCAAACTTAAAAAAATAAAAAGTTTTAGTTCATCTTATTGGGTATGGAAATAAGAAAGAAACAAAAGATGATGGTGGTATTGACTCAGCTGTACCTCCTATCTTATTAGTTCTAGTGAAATCATCCGAGCAGCATGGTAGCTGCCATTACTAACCTTCTTTCGAAAATGCTAGTTTGGCTTTTATTCTGATCCTCTGGTGTGAGTATTTAATACAATCAGTCACTGATCCAGAACAAGAACATGGTTTAAAAAATTAGGACAAGCACAGTAATGTTGTCATTTCATATGTCATTCTGGGCTAGTAACTCAAAGTATTGAAACCATAGATTTAGCTTTATATGCATTAAGCCAGTACTTTCAGGAGACATCAGGAAAAGCAATTTGCACATTCTTTGAAGCAAACCTGTCAGAATAAAAATGAACAAAATAAAAAAATCCTGTTTTAGCACAGACACTATAAAATACAAGCTATTAGCTTTATAAGACAGGGAAGCATCTGTGTGTATCTGTGAAATTATTTTTAATTTGTTACTGGGTGTCTGACTTCAGGAGCTTTCCCCTTTCCATTGAAAGTTGAACTTTCATTGGAAAAAAGGGATGAAAGGTGATGGGGCTACAACAGAGAAACTTGTATCTTCTGTTTGCAGGAGATGGTGTCCTTTTTTGAGGCCCCTGTTCACACCTGAAAGATTTTTTTGCTTGTAGCTCTAAAACACTCAACAAGCCAAATCCCATTCATTTCAATGGACCCTGTTCATTCTGTTGACTGAAGCAAAATGCCTGAAGCTCAAAAAGTACATGAGCTTCTTTTTAGCAGGATTAAAAGCATTTTTGGCCCCACAGACTTCGATAGAAACGCCTGACTCAAGTGTATCACAAGCATTTTGTCGCTCGTTTTTTTTACTCAAACAGTAGCTCTCCACCCCTAATTTCCTCTCCCTCTCCTCCCCCTAGTGCTTTCTATTGGTTAAACAAAAACACCTAAAGCTGTAAAACGCTAGTATTATGCTTGTCACGTACCTGGAGATGGAGCCTGACATGGAGAGGAAGGTGATCTCTTACACCTCCGGCCTGGTACCCCTTGCAAAGTAAACAGGAAGCACAGAAGCCTGGAGTGGCATGAGTGCCTAGAAGTTCAGTTGGTGATGGCTGCAGATGAAAGCTCTGTGCGTACTTGCAGATGCAGGCTGGATTGTGACGCAGGGCTGTAGTCACAGCAGGCACATCAGGCTGGTAGATGGTCAGCAGGTACTTGCAGGCTGGCAGGTCACAGGCAGCAGGTACTTGGCAGGCTGGCAGGTGGCAGACATCGTGTACTTGGCAGGCTGGCAGATTAAAGGCAGGAGGTACTTGGCAAGCTGGTAGGTGGCAGACAACAGGTATAATGATGGCTAGACACAGAACAGAGTCAGGCAAGCTGGGTCTGTCGCTAGCAGGCACGTCAGGAGCAGAGTAGTCATATTCAGGCTGGAGTTGGCAAAGGCAAACAGATAGACAGAGGAATCAAGCAGAGTCGTGGTTGAAGAGCAAGCCAGGGTTCAGTTCAGGTAGAGTACAAGAAGGATCCGAAGGCCACAGGAGATCAAGCGCAAGAACAGGTAGCAGAATGCTGTAGACCATAAGTGAAATATCCTAGTGCAGCAGAGGTATTTAAATAGCCCACTTGGCGCCACTCTAGTGGCGGGCGTGCACACGCATTCACGTGGGTCAGGCTAACAGCTATTCTCCGTCTATGGGTTTGGCTAATAGGAATTCTCCATCTGTGGATTTGGCTAACAGAAATTCTCTGTCTGCCCATAACCATGTGCCTGGGCATTATTCTTCTTTTCTGACAACGTTTCTAAAACTCTTTAAAAAAAGCTTGTAAAAAGCTGCAAAAAAGCTTGAAAAAAAGCCAGTAAATCAATACACTCAGGTGTGAATGGAGCCTGAGTGTCAACATCACTGCCTACATGATGTGGACACTTCTTTGTAGCTGTGTAGAGGCAGAGTCTTCTCAGGGTCCAGAAGAGGAATCAAAAGTGATGTCAGCACGCAGAGACCTTTGGGAACTGAGACGACGCACTTAGGTGAGCGAAGCTTGGTTTACAAAGTAGGAAAAAGAAAAACCAATACAGCTGAATGGGCAAGGGGGTGGTGAGAGGGAGGTTAGTCTTGGCCCAGTGATAGGCTTTTATTGCAATGAAATAATACAATCAGGCTATAATACATACATAATAATACAATCAGTTAATTAAAAACTTGATTTCTTACTTTGTATTTCTGGATATTTCATCATTAGCAATATTGCCCATCTCATAGTGGTTGTGGTTGTCTCCATTCCAGCAGCAAAAAGATCATTCACCAGAGCAATTAAGTTATCATTGTGAAAATACTCTGAGGATTCAGATTTTCCCTAGTAAAAAGTAAAATTAATAATGCATGTAGTGTGTTTTTATAGGCATTATTAGTTTCTGCTTAGATAAGAAAACATAAGGCATCTATTGCTGTGAACCTACATTATGCGTTCAAGGCGCTGTCCATGCAAATAAAACATGCCATTGTAAGGCTTCAAAAATGAAACAAATGCATCAGAGTAATAGCAGCAACATTAGGAGTGGCCAAATCAACAGTTTGGTACATTCTGAGGAAAGGAGAATGCACTGATGAGCTCAGTAACATAAAAAGGCCTGGACGTCCACAGAAGATAACAGTGGTGGATGATTGCAGGATCCTCTCTATGGTAAAGAAAAACCCATTCACAACATCCAGACAAGTGAAGGACACTCTCCAGGAGCTGGGCCTGTCATTGTCAAAGTCTACAATCAAGAAAATACTTCACAAGAGCAAATACAGAGGGTTCACCACAATGTGCAAACCATTCAAAGGCCTGAAGAATAGAAAAGCCAAATTAGACTCTGGCAAAAGACATCTAAAAAAGTCAGAGTTCTGGAAAAGCATTCTTTGGATGGATGAAACTAAGATTAATCTGTATGACTGGAAGAAAAAACTGTGGAGAAGGCTGGCAACAACTAATGATCCAAACCACACAACATCATCTGTAAAACATGGTGGAGGCAGTGTGATGGCATGGGCATGCATGGCTTTCAGTGGCACTGGGTCATTGGTGTTTATTGATGATGTGACAGAAGACAGAAGCAGCCAGATGATTTCTGCAGTGTTTAGAGATATACTGTCAGTCCAGATTCAACCAAATGCAGCAAAGTTGATTAGACAGTGCTTCACAGTACAGATGGACAATGATCCAAAACACACTGTAAAAGCAACCCAGGAGCTTTTGAACAAAAAGAAGTGGAATATGCTGTTATGGCCCAGCCAATCACCTGATCTCAACCCATTTGAGCATGCATTTCACTTGCTGAAGGCAAAACTAAAGGCAGAAAGACCCACAAACAAAGAACAACTGAAGACAGCTACAGTTAGAGCCTGGCACAGCATCAGAAAGGAGGAACCGTTCATGGGTTCCAGAGGAGGTAATGTCCATGGGTTCCAGACTTCAGGCAGTCATTGTCAGTAAAGGATTCTCAACAAAATATTAAAAATCAACATTTTATTTATGAATATATTAATTTGTACAATTACATTTGAGCCCCTGAAAATGGGAGGGCTGCATATAAAAATGATAACAGTACCTAAAATTTGTACTTGATATTTATGTTCAACCCCTTGAATTAAAGCTGGAAGTCTGCACTTCAAATTCATTTGGATTGTTTAATTTTAATTTTATTCTGGTGACATACAGAGTCAAAAGTATGAAGATGGTGCCTGTGTCCAAATATAGTATCTCACAAAAGTGAGTACACCCCTCACACGTTTGTAAATATTTTATTATATCTTTTCATGTGACAACACTGAAGAAATGACACTTTGCTACAATGTAAAGTAGTGAGTGTAGAGCTTGTATAACAGTGTATATTTGCTGTCCCCTCAAAATAATTCAACACACAGCCATTAATGTCTAAAACCGCTGGCAACCAAAGTAAAAATGTCCAAATTGGGTCCAATTAGCTAATTTCCCTCCCTGTGTAATGTGACTCATTAGTGTTACAAGGTCTCAGGTGTTAATGGGGAGTAGGTGTGTTAAATTTGGTGTTTACCGCTGGCAAAAAAGTGAGTATATCCCTAAGTGAAAATGACCAAATTGGGCCCAAAGTGTCAATATTTTGTGTGGCCACCATTATTTTCCAGCACTGCCTTAACCCTCTTGGGCATGGATTTCACCAGAGCTTCACAGGTTGCCACTGGAGTACTCATCCACTCCTCCATGACGACATCACAGAGCTGGTGGATGTTAGAGACCTTGCACTCTTCCACCTTCCGTAAGATAAGAATGCCTCACGGATACTCAATAGGGTTTGGGTCTGGAGACATGCTTGGCCAGTCCATCACCTTCACCCTCAGCTTCTTTAGCAAGCGTCTTGGAGGTGTGTTTGGGGTTGTTATCATGTTGGAATACTGCCCTGCAGCCCAGTCTCTGAAGGGAGGGAATCATACTCGGCTTCAGTATGTCACAGTGCATGTTGGTATTCATGGTTCCCTCAATGAACTGTAGCTCCCCAGTTCTGGCAGCACTCATGCAGCCCCAGAATATGACACTCCCACCACCGTACTATAGGCAAGACACACTTGTCTTTGTACTCCTCATCTGGTTGCTGCCACACACGCTTGACACCATCTGAACCAAAAAAGTTTATGTTGGTCTCATCAGTCCACAGGACATGGTTCCAGTAATCCATGTCCTTAGTCTGCTTGTCTTCAGAAAACTGTTTGCAGGCTTTCTTGTGCAACATCTTTAGAAAAGGCTTTTATAAATGTGATTTAAGGTAGATAATAAAAAACACATTTCTTATTTTATTTTTGATATAGTAAGTCGCTCAGAGACAGGACAGAGGAGGGCAAGAAATTAGAATGAGCGGCACACACACATTAAACTGACTCTCACAGTGACACTGACAGCAGTGTGCAGCAGCACAGATCACTGACACAACCCCTCCTGAGTCACAGTGACGGCCTCTCTCCATGCCAGGGGCTCCCTCCATTCCAAACAGCACTGACAGTCTCGCTCCCAGCTTGCCTTGTCCCACAGAACCGCACACTAGGCTCCGTCCACTCCACTTGGCTCCATTGCACCATGACATCACATGACATGCTCAGGCACCACCTCCGCCAGTCCCGGTCCCTGCTGGCACAGACCGAACATACTGTAGCAGGCACTCGGCCGGCTCAGGACCCAAACTGCGCATGCGCAGTTCTGAGCCGAGTGTCACAGCCATATTTTTTACTGGCAATCTTTTCCTTTTACTGGCATTTACTGGCAGGAGAAAAGTGCCCATTTTTTACTGGCTGCCAGTAAAAATACTGACGGTTGGCAACACTGCCAGCATTGCTTCTTCATTTGCATCTTGCATTTTCTTCACATCCATGATAAAAACACTATAGCCTGGATAATTCTGATATTTGTACTTATAGACACATAAGTACTTTTGATGTTCTTTTGTAGATATTTTATTCTGTGTGACATTTCTTAAGGATTACTTTACTTAATGACTACTGGGTCCATAAAGTCTAAATGTTAATTTTCAATATTGAAGTTAACTATCTTTTCTGTTGTCATAGTTTTAGTATTTTTTTTTTTTTTTAATTAGCTTAAACCTTAACTTTTAACTTTCTCAATGAGGCTCTTGAAGTCCTATGTTTTCAGCTGTAAACATGTTTTTTATTATTATTGTTATACCCGATTTATATAGCGCCAACAGTTTACGCAGCGCTTTACAATGTATAGGGGGGGCAACACAATTACAGTACCGTTCAATACAAAAGGTACAGGAGGGCCCTGCTTGTAGAGCTTACATTCTAAAGGGAGGGGGGTGGTGGTACAAAAGGTAATAGCTGCAGAGAATGATTTGATGGGGGTGGCTCGGGACAGTTGTTCTTAGGTGGGTGTGGGATAGGCTTCCCTGAATAAATTAGTTTTCAGGGATCTCTTAAAGATGGACATGGTAGGGGCTGATCGGACATAATGGGGCAGGGGGTTCCAGAGGATGGGAGAGGCTCTGGAGAAGTCCTGAAGACTAGCATGGGAGGAGGTAACAAGGGAGCTAGAGAGCAGGAGGTCCTGGGAGGAGCGAAGGGGACGATTTGGGTGATATCTGCAGATGAGGTTGGTGATGTAGATGGGGGCGATGTTGTGGATGGCTTTGTATGTTATGGTTAGCATTTTGAATTTTACACAGTGGGGTAGGGGAAGCCAGTGAAGGGATTGGCAGAGAGGGGCGACAGTCACGGATCGATTAGTGAGGTGTATTAGTCCAGCAGCAGCATTCATAATAGACTGAAGGGGGGATAGCCTGCTTAAGGGTAGGCCATTAAGGAGAGAGTTGCAGTAGTCAAGGCGGGAAATAATCAAGGAGTAAATGAGTTGCGTTGTGGTGTCATTAGTTAGGAAAAGTCGAATTCTGGAGATGTTGCGCAGGTGAAGGCGGCAGGATTTAGCCAGTGATTGGATATGGGGGCTGAAGGAGAGGTCAGAGTCAAGGATTACACCCAGGACCCTGGCATGTGTGGAGGGACCAATGGTTGTGTTGTTGATATTAATGGTGAAGTCACAGGGGGGGACCGTGAAGGAGGAAATATAACAAGCTCTGTTTTAGAAAGATTGAGTTTGAGGAAGTGGTGTGACATCCATACCGATATGTCATTCAGTAAGTTTGAGATCCATGAGGAGATCGAGGGGGTGAGTTGAGGAGTGGAGAGATAGATCTGGGTGTCATTGGCATAGAGGTGGTATTGGAAACCATGGGAGGTTACTGGCCCAGGGAAGAGGTATAGAACGAGAATTGGAGGGGCCCAAGGACGGAACCTTGGGGTACCCCAACAGAAAGAGGAAGGGGAGCGGAGGAGATGGAGTTGTAAGTGACACTGAAAGTGTGCTGAGATAGGTAGGAGGAGAACCAGGATAAAGCAGAATCACGGAGGCCAAGGGAGTGTAATTTGCTGAGGAGGAGCAGGTGGTCAACTGTGTCAAAGGCAGCAGAGAGGTCTAAAAGTATGAGTATGGAGTAGAGGCCGTTGGTTTTAGCAGTTAGTAAGTCATTGGTGAGTTTTAGTAGGGCAGTTTCAGTAGAATGTTGTGGGCGGAAGCCAGACTGTAGGGGGTCGAGAAGGTTGTTGTCCATGAGGTAGCGACTCATTTGGTCATGGACAAGGCGTTCGATGAGCTTGGAGGCAAAAGGGGAGCAGGGAGATGGGTCTTACGTTATTCAAACAGGTGGGGTCTAGTGAGGGTTTTTTGAGTATGGTGGTAACCAGTGCATGTCAAACGTGTCAAAGATTACTGATTTTAATCATTTTAAAAACTTTAATTAAAGTACAGCTGTCAGAAAACAGGCATTTATGTGAAGCAATGAATGCTTTATATGCACCTAGAGGAGCCTGAATATATGTACAATCCTTGCCAATATGTCCCTCATATCTCACAACCTTTTAATCTACAAGTCTGAGCACTTTTGGTTTTTTTAAAGTCCAGCCCAGACCAGTCCTCCAACCCCCTGCACATTTTTATTAGGCCATCACTATGATACAGTAGGTGAGCTTACTGGTCAATACAAAGGTTTGGGGTGGGGTGGCCTTTAACAATGTACACATAAGCAAAGTTTTAAAAAAATATTTCTGTTAATACTATCTACAGCTGAACCTATTACATGACAGCAAGGCTATATAAAACACATCTTACAAATACCTGCTTTAAATGTGATTTATAAGGGGGAAAAAATCTTTTTATTTAAGAAAATCTATCCTGGATATCAAATACAGCAGATTTTTCAATTTATCGCTAATGAAATGTGATCCTTACCTCTTGTTGATTCACCAGGAATGCATCAATGAGATTCCTCTGGTCATTTACCTCTAGATTTTTCTTCTGTTTAGTAAATGTTTTTCTTATGAAGTTTTGCAACTGCCACATATTTTCAAAAAGTTTTTGGTGAGGTCCTGGAAGCAGGTCTAACAAGGTTGGGATAGCATTGTATAGCTTTAAAAAGAAAAAAAAAATACACATACTGTAGGTGTATAATTCAAAATATCCTTGAAATTTGTGAAGAATGAGGCTAAGAAAGATGGTGCGTTTTTTATTCTGGGAAGATAGATGATGATGCTAATGGAAAACTAAGCCCTGAGTTTTGCCTCCAGTTTTTTTTCTGGAGCTTGTTCTCAATATCTACTACTATCTCAGAATATTACTGTGACATTCAACACTCCTAAAAACAAACCTGCTAGAGCTACAATGATAAGGAAAATGCTAAATGGGCCACGAGGTAGGGAATTGTTGCTAATCAAACAAAATGCACTGCTCCACATGTCACAAACTCGATATCTTCAACTGATACCGCTTACACACAATCATAAATTCCACCAGCAAAAGTCCGATGAGAGCTTTTGGTCGGAAAATGCAACCGTGTGTATGCTCCATCAGACTTTTGATGGCAGAATTCCAGCCAGCAAAAGATTGAGAGCATGTTCTCAATTTTTTGGTCGTAAAAAGTTTTGATCGGAAAATCCGATTGTCTGTACCAATTCCAACACGTAAAATTCCTACGCATGCACGGAAACAATTCGATGCATGCTCAGAAGAATTGAACTTCATTTTCTCGGCTCCTGTTTTATGTCACTGTATTCTTGACGGTCGAAAGTTCAGCAAACTTATGTGTGACCGTGTGTTTGCAAGCCAAGCTTGAGCGGAGTTCCATCAAAAAAAACATCCAAGATTTTCCGACTGTGTGTACGCGGCATAACTTTTTGTATAGTATCAAACAAGTGATCTGCACCTTGTGAATACGGTTGGATGAGCACAGTCATGCTCAGTTCCTAGTCCAAACCAACCTGAGCAAGGCCACCAGAAAGCTGTCAGTGTACTAAGCGCATCACAAGAAGCTGAGACATTTACTTTACTGTACCTGTAGACGAATTGGCTTAGTACAGTGACAGCTTCCTGGTGGCCTCAGTCTGGTGGGTCTGAACTAGGATCCAAACACACCTAGGCTCATTAATACAAACAACGAAAACTCCATATTTTATTATTTATCATTAGTTTAAATCATAATGGCCATACATTAGATGGCATTGTCTAAATGTCCAAGCATTTAAAGTGTAATTCTCCAACTATTATCCAACTATAATTAGCGAAACACGTTAATGCAGGTAAAGGGCAGCTGCTTAGTTCAATGACTGCAAGGTTCAATTCCTATTGAAAAAAAATACACAAGGTATGGCTCAAAGCAAAATTCCAGCATAAGCAAATATTGTCTAAATATAAGAGGCACATGTATTCTATCTCCAGACTTGGTGTGCTTTGTGTATTTCTTTCAGATCTGTGCAGAAATCCAGTATGACACTTTACCTCTGTATAGGAGCTTCCTGTAATAAAGACTGAGCACTGTTGCTCTCTCTCCTTTTGCAGGGAGACTGGTCTTGTCTCTGCCCCTTCCTGTAGTTTTCTGCAGGCAGCCTGTTGTGGGTCATCCTGCTGGGCCCCTCCTACAGCTCTGCTCTCTGCATAGACTATGTACAGCACAGTGATGAAGTCACCACTACTTTTGCAATAATAACTAGGCTGGTAAATTTATATGATGCACACATAATAGATGTATATGCTTTGTGGCTCCAGAAGAATATGTTTAAGGTAAAAATGTAATTCATCTATAACATCAGATCGTTATCATTGGTGAGATTCACCCTCTTTATTTGTCCTGGTGACGTTCAATTAGTGATGGGAAATTCACAATTTTAAAAGACAGTGATTTAGGAATTGATGGGAAATCTAATTAATGAAACATATTGAGTGAAAGAAACTTGATAGGGGTTCGAATCAATCTCCTTTGCCCCTGCCCATAAAAAAAAATTAAAAAAAAACATTTTGTTTCGGAAAAACTATAATAAAATTGGAATTGTTCTGCATACTCACAACTTTTTCAGGTATGGCATGTTTGGTAGTAACTTTTTCTTGGATCATTGATAGTCTTTTAGAAAATGTCCTGTGGTGACCAAGCATCAGATTCATAACACATATCATCCACACACACGTAAATAACTTACCATTACCGCACGGGAACTCATAAGCTGGATGTTTTCATTAATCATACCCATGAGTCTCAGTATAATTGGGTCATCATAATTGAATCGATGACCAAGTAGTATGGAGATGATTATATTGGCCACTGCAGCATTAAGAACGTTCAGAATATCAAAAGGTTTACCTGGAATACAAAAAATAATAATATTTGGTCTGCCTGATAGATTGGTGCAGCCATGGGGACATACAAACTTGGCCTAACTTGAAACAGGCACAGAGCAGTGTAGCATTAAATAGAGCATCATGGTGCTTTAGAGGCCTTCCATACAATATTAAGACACACCCCCTGATAGGATCCACGTTAAGGCAGTGCTCAGGGCATTTTTCTAAAGGCAAGCTTTCATCATTAGTCTCTCCATTGTTCCCAATTCTGGGGAACCCACAATTTTCCCCGGGCCCGAGGGGGAGAAATTCCGATGGATTATTGGAACAGGGGACATAAAAGGTCTCTCATTTCATACCATCTGGGAAATGGGCTACGTTTCAAATGTTGACTTCGGGAACCGGGTGATATCAACTGGATTTCTGGCGAGCAGCTCAATTGAGACACTTTTTACATACCTTAGATGCTCCTGATGTTTATGAATGTAATTTACTCCCCTTTGAAAAGTACTGTACCAAGAAAAGACCACTCTCTCATACTATCTCAAAGATATACACTTTATTGGTAGTACCTCCTGAAGACTTCCAACTGCCATTCTTTCAGAAATGGGGGGTGAACTGGGTCATAATCTTTACAGAGGAACAGCGAGCTAACATAATTTGCTCCCTATTTGAAACCTCAATTTGCACAAAAATGCAGGAAACAAATTATAAGATCTTTTCTCAATGGTATCGTACTCCGGCCCTTCATAGATATTTCCCAAGTGCTTCCGATCGATGCTGGCGAGCGAGGGACATTACAACGCGTCTTCTAGTCATGCTCCAGACTCAGGGACTATTGGAGAGAGGTCCGAAGGATCACTCAAAAATTCAGTGAACCTGAGATTCCTGAAGTCCCAACTTTTTTTCCTTTTGCACGACACTAAAATACCAGGTAAGACACACAAAAATTCCATCATGGGCCACCTTTTGAATGTGGCTAAATCTTGCATCCCTCTTACCTGGAAGCAGGCCCAAGCACCTTCAGTGGGATTATGGTTCAGAAAGGTGAAAGAATTGAATAAACTGGAAGATTTGGTTTGGACAATTGGCAGAAACGGGAGATATATGATAAAATCTGGGCTCCATGGAATCTTTTTATTAAGCCAGAGGAGGGAAAGAATCCTATTGATGTGAATTTCATTTGTTTAGGATAGAGGGCACTGCCCTATTCCAACTAGTTTGGCTCCTGGTGAGATTGGAGCCCTTCTCGCTGGCTGTCTGTGGCGGGGGGGGGAGGAGGATGGGTTGATTCTGTTTGTATCCCCCCTTTTTTTTTTCTTTTTTTTGGGGAGATTTGGGTTTTTTCTTTTAAAAAGAAGGAAAAGGGAAGTGGGGAGGCTTAACATTTTTACTACTACACAGAGGTACTCCGACTGAGGTCTTTCTCTGGGACTGGGAGTCTGAGAGTAGGCTATGTTTTTACAAGAGCTTATAATCGAGAGGGGAAAGATATTCAGAATCAGATTAAGATGTTGATATGAATTAAGCCCCATACACACGGTCGGATTTTTTCATGGATTCTGTCCGATCGGACAATGTTGTTGAAAAATCACACCGTGTGTATGCACCATCGGACAGTGTACGTCGGATTGTCCGACGGACAAAGTCTTATCTCCTGCTGGATAGATTTGCCGACAACACGGTCCGATCACACCAAATCCGATCGTGTGTACGGTTGTCCGACCGGACAAAGTGCTACGCATGCTCAGATCACATTACAAGACCAAAGCTATTGGCTACTAGCCTCTACGTAGTCCCGTCGTAGGCAACAAACGTCACCACGTTCAGAATGATCGGATTTTCCGACAACTTTGTCCGACCGTGTGTACGCAAAACCAACATCAGACAAAGTATGACGGACATGGTCCGACGGACCTGGTCCTCGGATAATCCGCGCGTGTGTATGGGGCTTTACTGTAATGCTGATAGCTTTAACCTGTTGGATGGGAATGTATTACCTATTAATGAGGTTTAAAGTATTTAACCTCCCTGGCGGTATGATTCTGTCTGGAATTTTGTGCTGAAAGCGGTACAATTATCTTGCATGGAAATTTGGCGTTTTTATATTGTAGGCATGCAATTCTAGTAGACATCCCGGGTATGATAAAGTTTGAAATACAAAATCATAAATTATAATATAATAAAAATATATATAAAAATGATTCAATAATGTAATCAAATCAAAAACACTGAAATTTGCTCAGTTGCAGAATAGTCGCTGTCATTAAATTTATTGTTTGATGATAAATTGTGATTCTAATTTATTATCAGTGTTTTCTAGCTGGTCTAAAACCACTTTTGACATAAAGGGACACTTTTTGGTTGCTATGGACAATCTCCAGTTTCCAGGCAGAAAAAATCTTTTTATTATATAAAATGACATGCAGGGCACTGGGCAGACCACTAGGGACAAAGGGGATGTGTATTTTTTTATACAGTACTGTAATCTGTGTTTTTAAACTTTTTTGAATTTGGCGCCGATCTCCGCTCCCGTGCGTCATAACGTCGCAGGGAACAGAGATCAGCGGCACTCGGCACTGTGTGAATCGAGCGAGCAGACGGCTCGCTCACACAGCGGGGAGACATCGCAGGATCCAGGGGACAAGGTAAGTAACCCCCCCCGCATCCTGCAACGCAAGCCCGAGGTTACCGCTTTTGGTACTGAAGTTCCTGCCCCGAGCCAGACTCGGGATTACCGCCAGGGAGGCTACGATACGTAAGTTATAATTTTGGACCCTGTATGGGTTCCCCTTTAATAAAGAATGAATAATAAAAAAAATTAATAAAAATAAATAAATAAATACAAATTCCCATAGTTTGTAGATGCTATAACTTTTGAGCAAACCAAACAATTTACGCTTATTGGGATTTTTTTACCCAAATATGTAGCAGAATGCATATTGGCCTAAATTGATGAAGAAATTCGTTTTTTTACATTTTTTTTATTGGGAGTGTTTTATAGCAAAAGGTAAAAAATATATATATTTTTTTCAAAATTGTTGGCCTTTTTTTGTTTATAGCGCAAAAAAAAAAAAAAAACCAGAGGTGATCAAATAACACCAAAAGAAAGCTCCGTTTGTGGGGAAAAAACGGAGATACATTTTTTTGGGGTACAGCGTTGTATGACTGCGCAATTGTCAGTTAAAGTAACGCAGTGCCATATTGCATTAAAAAGGCCTGGTCATGAAGGGGGGTAAACCTTCTGGTGCTGAAGAGGTTAATAAATGATATAGCAGTGTAATCATATTATTTGTAAATGTCTTTTTTATCACAAGCTCCCAAGCTCGATTTTATCATCTTTTTTGCAGGCAATATAAAGCGTTATGTGTTGTCTTAAGTAGTTCTCTTTCAGTGCCAGTATCTTGGTGATGTCAGAACTCCTTACCACCAGTATAAAGACCTGAATTGGGACACTATCATATCTGCTGAACATAGTTTGATTATTTGCCATTAAAAATTAGTCCTTGATGTTCAATGCCAACAGACATCTATCTTTGCATACAGTATATCCAATTGCTCAGTTGAGAGTAGTGTTCGTTTGTCGATCTCATTGTTCACTTCTAATTAGACATGTGCATTTGTTTTCGTCCAAATGCATTTTCGTCCGAATTTCAGGTATTTTCGTTATCGTTTTAACAAACGATAACGAAAGTGCATAATCCGAAAAACGAAAGATCCGACGTAAACAAATGCTTTATTTTCGTTGTGACAACAGTTCGATATAGATAGGAGATTTGACGCTGACAATAACAATCTATGTCCATTGAACCTGTGGTCGAATGTGCCTAACCTTAACTCTATTAGTCCAAGATTATTCCACATAGAGAGAAAAAATTTGACGTAGAAAGGAAAGATTCGACGTAGAAAGGAAAGATTTGACGTAGAGAGGAAAGATTGCTGCTGGATCTGGGTGAAATTGCAGCTAAACTATACAGAGTCATACAGTTTAGCTGCTCCGTCGAATCTTCTTTGAACTTTCGACAGACACCATAAGCCTTCAATGACAGATTCGACCTTAATTCATTTGGATTTTCGGACGAATGCAATTTTTAACGAAAAACTAAATAAATAAAAACGAATTTCGGGAGTAACATAATAAATTTATTTTTCGGACGAAAACGAAATTCCAAAACGAAATATTTCAGTGTGCACATGTCTACTTCTAATGTTCCTCACATGATATCAGCATTTATGATGGGTTCAAACACCCATATGTGTCAGATATGACAATCATCATGGAAAGAAAATCCCCAAGAATGAGAAGTTACAAACAGTCTGATCTGGCCATAGAGGAACACATGGACATGGCTATCAAGGAAGAACCTATAAGATCATTCCAATAACAAATGCAGATGCTCGAAAAATCCAACAGTAAATAAAAGGTAATCAATTTTCTTTTTCTCATAGAACGCAGGGCATAAAATCAATAATGATAAAGACAAAGATGCATCAAGACAATCACCTCCATAAGAATTCAGTGTCTGCACTAAATATTTGGCTTCTTCACTAATCTTGTCTTCTGTCGCTTTTTTTCCCATCCCGTAATCTCGGAGCGTTGAAAGAGTGAATCTTCTCATTGCTTTCCAGCTCTCACCGTTAGAAAAAAAAAGACCTAAACAAGAAGAATGTATAATTTTTTTTTTTGTGTCAACAAATATAACTGTCTGATACAATAATGCCCAAAATACAGATCCAGGGCTGTTGATATCACAAATGGGTCCTAGTGTTTACTTTATCTTATCCCGGGACCTTAACTTTCCATTGCATGCAGAAAACAGGATATCCAAATACAAGAACAGAAATACCACACACATGTCATAATAAATACACCCCCCCTTAATTTAAATTTAGTTTATTCCAAAAACCCTAAAACCCTCCAGCATTCAGGAGCCATGCGGATCACAGAAAGAATCTACTTCCCCTTTCCCAGTACTCAGTAAATCAAACCCTGCATTAATCTTCTGTGCCATGTTTATAACCCTCTGCAAGGTATTTATGGACCAGTCATGATCCCTGTTGATGGAGAACTGCTCTGAAAAGCCTGCGTTCCGCAGCTTCCTCAAAAAATACAGTCTCTGATGTGCCTTTCCCACCAACTGGGATATATGACCTGTCCATAACAGATCCTCATTAATTATTTTTTCCTAGAAAGCAAAACTCCTGTACAATTTCAACCTCTATCCCATCGATCACCAGCTCGTAGCTAACATTTCCTATTTTCCAAAAATTGCTAATAATTTTCTGTGTCTGATCTACATTTAGCTTTAGATTGTTTTCTCTGCACCAACCAACTAGGTTTTCTATATCCTGAGGACATTCAGACTCGTCGCTGACCCTTATTTTCCCCACAACCGTGGTGACATCTGCAAATTTTAACACAGAGTCCATTTTGAAATGAGAGTCACAATTATAAGTAAATAAATAAATAAAAAACAGCTTAGAACACATCCTTGTGGCACCCTTGTACTAAGGGACAGTGCCGATGAATAACAATTACCAACTTTTACCCTCTGTTGCCAATCAGTAAAAAAAATAAAAAAACAGATATGCCTTGTACACACGATCGGACTTTCCGCCAATAAAACCGTGGAATCTTGTCAGAAGGGTGTTGGCTCAAACTTGTCTTGCATACACACGGTCACACAAATGTTGGCCAACAATTACGAGCGTAGTGAAGTACTAGACGTACTATGTGGTTTTTCAGCTCTTTAGCGACACCCTTTGGGCTCCTTCTGCTAATTTCGTGTTAGTAGAAGTTTGGTGAGTGTTTATTCATGCTTTTCTTTTCGCGTTTTTTATTTATCGCTTTTTCAGTTCGTTTCTGAATGGCCGTTCGTCAACCAGACATGTTGCGGAATCGGAGGAGATAACGTGTTATTTATTATTGGCCTTGGAGTTATTGCTTTGAAATTATTTTTTTGGTTGAATAATGATTTTATTTGGTAAATTTTCTATATTTTTGGATGAATAGAATGCACTTTTTGGTTATTTTCTATTGGCAGATAGCATATCTAATTTTTTTTTTTAATTCACAATAAAACAATTGTGTAGAATAATACTTTGCTATGTGTTTTACTTCAAATGACAGTTTGGGAGTAGGCAGTTACATTTTAAAAAATACAATGTAAAATTGACAAGGGACACCAACATAGTTGTATCTTTGTTCTTAAAAACTACAGGATAATGGTGTTGTGGTAACTTGCCCAAATAAAAAAACAAAAAACATAATAATATTATTCTTGATATCACTAGAAAAAAAAAAGCCTTTGAAAATTTGTTTGCAATAACTCCATCAGTATCACCAGCAAAGCAGCTTCATTATGGTCCCATTAACCACTTGCCTACCAGGTACGAACACCCCCTTCCTGACCATGCCATTTTTCAGCTTTCAGCGCTGTCACATTTTGAATGACAATTGCGTGGTCATGCAAGGATGTACCCAAATAAAAAATTTTCCCCACAAATAGAGCTTTATTTTGGTAGTATTTGATCACCTCTGCGTTTTTTATTTCTTGCGCTATAAACAAATTAAGAGGGACAAGTTTGAAAAAACGCAATATTTTTAACTTTTTATTATAATAAATATCCAATATTTTTTTTGAAACAAATTTTTTCCTCAGTTTAGGCCAATACGTAAAAAAAAAATCGCAATAAGCGTCTATTGATTGGTTTGCGCAAAAGTTATAGCGTCTACAAAATAGGGGATAGATTTATAGCATTTTTATTATTATTTTTTTTTTTACTAGTAATGGCGGCGATTTGCGATTTTTATCATGACTGCGACATTGCGGCGGACATATCGGACACTTTTGACACATTTTTGGGACCATTCACATTTATACAGCGATCCGTGCTATAAAAATGCATTGATTACTGTATAAATGTGACTGTCAGGGAAGGGGTTAACACTAGGGGGCAGTGCAGGGGTTAATATGTTCCCTATATGAGTGATTCTAACTGTGGGGGAGGGGACTGACTGGGGGAGGGGACCGATCGGTGTCCCTATGTACAAGGGACACACCATCGGTCTCCTCTCCTCTGACAGGATGTGGATCTGTGTGTTTACACACACAGATCCACGTCCTGCTCAATTACCGGGCAATCGCGGGTGCCTGGCGGACATCGCGGCCGCCGGGCACACACATCGGGTCCCCAGCTACGCGGCGGGCACGCGCGCGTGCCCCCTAGTGGCCAAAAAGCGAGCGCCGTCATATGACGGTCAGCTACAGGTTAAAGAAGAAGAGAATTGTGCGCTGCATTTGTAGATTTCATAATTTGCCACGTCACGAATGTTAATTCTCCATTACGAATGCTAGTTTACAAGACCGACCGCTTCTGCTTCTTAGCATGAGTGTTTGTACTTTGGACTTTTGTCCGACGGACACACAATCGGAAAGTCCGACAACACACATTTGTTGGCGGAAAATTTGAGAACATGCTAGCCAACATTTGTTGGCAGAAAGTCCAACAACAATTGTCCGATGGAGTGTATACACGGTAGGATTCTCCGCCAACAACCTCACATCCAACATTTCCCATTGGAAAGTCCAACCGTGTGTACCCGGCATTACAGTCCTATTGACTTTAGCTTAGCAACTAGTTTCATTGGTAAAATAGTATTAAACACTGAACTAAAATCTATAAACACACATGGGAATGAATATTTTTGTTTTCTAAGTGAGTCAATACAGAATGGAAGGCAAGTGCAATATCATCATCTGTGAGTATATTTTCTCTAAAGGCAAACTGGTAGCTATCCAGCTTCAGTGGAATACATTGTTTAATATGATTTAAAATAGATTTCTCAAAACATTTCATTACAATAGAAGGCAATGTGAAGCCTGCATTAGTATTACTTTTTTCCCAGACTTTTTCCTTTATTATTTTGTGATTCTGCCAGCAACACCAGGGTAGTTTTATGAAATCAGTGAGCCTACATAAAACGGTGCTGTACTTAGTGTGCCACAGTGAAGAGTGGGTGAGGTTTTCATTGTGACAGGGACATTGATAGGATTGTAAAATACCTTGGCACCCTTGGGCAAACCAAGTAGAAGAGTAATGTGATGTGCATAGCGTGCTAATGTGAACAGGGGGTGTGGCCAAATTGTGCTAATGGTGGGAGGAGCTTAAGAGGCGTGGTTAAATAAAACAAAGTCAGTGTCTCCCCCAGTACAATCCCCCCCAGGTCAGACTGTTACCCAGAATAATCCCCCCCAGGTCTTTCTGTCCCCCAGTATAATTCCCCCAAGTTAGTCTGCCTTTCAGTATATTTCTCCCTCCCCCTTTCAGGTCAATCTGTCCTATAATCCTCTCAAGTCAGTTTGTCCCCCAGTTTAATCCCCCCCCCCCCCAGTTCAGTCTGTCAACAGTAAAATCCTCTCCCCCAGGTCAAGTTGTCCCTCGGTATAATCCCCTCCACATCAGTCTGTCCTTCAGTCATTCTCTGCCCCTGCATATTCCCCCCAAGTCAGTCTGTCCCCCAGAATAATCCCCCCAGGTCAATCTGCCCGACTGTATAATCCCTCCTGGTCAGTCTGCCATCCAGTATGATCCCCCAGGTCAATTTGTCCCCCAGTATAATCCTCTTGAGGTCAGTCTATCCCCCTGTAAAACCCCCTAGGCCAGTCAGACTGTTATAGGGGGATTACACTGGGGACAGACTGACCCCCCAGTACAATCCCTGCAATAGTTGATTTTTTAGACTCTTCAATAGTTGCACAAATGTTTTTCAGTTCACAGTTTTCACTCAAAATACACTAAAATCATTATTAATACACATAAACACAACATAACTTTCAAGATTCCTGATAAATTCCTACTAAGGTCTTGTTCACATGGGGCATATTATAGTGTATGCCCCCGTGTGAGGGCCATGTTCACACACACAGGGGTGCAAAGGTGTTCCATGCATCCCAGTGCAGGCAGTCTCATGCATGTCAAATGGGATGTAGCAGCTGCATGGACACAGTCACTGCTGCCAATCTGACCTCTGTGTTGGTGTGGGGGCACAGCCCCAATTGCAGACAATGTGAGTTCAGAGAGATGCCCCTGCACCCACATGAAAGTCAAATCCAGAGCAGTGACTGTGCTTCTCAATTGACATGAACAGGACTGCCTGCACAGAGACGCAGGGAACACCTGCACATTCCTGTGTGGGAAAACACAGCCTCACATGTAACATGCCCTGTGTGAACAAGGCCTTTGTCAGAAACCATGAAATCAGGCCGAGACAGAAGTACAGTTAAATCACACTTGTTTAATAATTAAAGTAAAAAGAAGAAATGTAGTCAAAACATAGCCAAAGTTCAGGAACCGGAATGGATAGTCAGACAAGCCAAATGTCAGGGAGACAGAGATTAGCATAGTAAAACAGCAAGCAGGATCTGGAGCCAGAAGGGATGTCAGACAAGCAAGTCTTTTAACAGGAATACAGGAGCGTCTCTGTGATGTTGACTAAGGCGAAGGCAGAGATCCTCTGGACTGGATGGCTTAAGTAGGCCGGACTGACGGGCAGGATATCACCAACAGCTGAGTAACTGTGGAGAGATAGGAGCTTGGAATTAGCCGAAGGCTGAGCGGCCAGCTCAGAGAAGGAAGGACTGAGCCCAGCCCTGACAGCCTTAATAGTTTTTTGTTTTTACAGTGTTATTTATTGGGGGTGGGGGGGTTGAGGCAACAACAGGGCCTCAGCTGAACTACAAATTATTAAATATTTTTTTTTATTCACGAACTGAAGCATTGTAAACACAGTTTACTGTGTTTCAGTGATGAATAAACACAGGAGCAGTGGGTACCATACACTCATTGTGTTCATTCAGGAAGGGGCTGGTAAGCATGATATGTATACCAGCTACCCCCCACCGCTCTCCATCCTAAAACACTGATCATCCCACCCCAGCAGAAACAGCTGGTGGGAGGGGGAGGTGGGAGAAGCCAGCAAACACCTCTGCAGGAAGGGAGCACTGGGGGATCAGTGGGGGAATGGGACAGGAGGGGGGCAGTCAAAGTGGGGGGGTCTATTTTCACTGTTAAATCCTCCTGTATCTCCCCTGCAGCACCTGATTCCGGCGGGAGGGGAGAGGAGGAGAAATCAGCAGCTACAGGGAAGCCACAGGGGATCAGTGCTATGGGAGGGGGCACAGAAGAGGGGAGGGGTGCATTTTAGGGGATAGTGAGGAGAGGGGAGCAGTGGCAGCATCTCCATGTGTGCATTGTGTGTTAGTGCACAATGGGCCCCAACCCCACACATTGCACCCATGGATGATATGCCACTGAGCAACACTCTTCCTGTCATAGAGTAAAAATTCTCAAATACTGTACTGTATCTTTGGAGAAGCAATGTTGTCAAATACAAGATGTAGCTTGTATCTTTGGATGAATCATATTTATTGCTATTTACTAAAGATAACAAAAAAAAAAGAAGGGGGCGTGGCTTGCGCGCGATGTAGGGCAAGCATTACAGGCCCCATCCACACAACGGCATCCCACACACGATCTCCACAATGGAAGGAGGAATGAAATTGTTGCACGCTTGGGGCATCATATAGGCCCCTCCACACCTCCACGGAGATTCAACTCCCCTCCTCACTTGATGGAGTTGAACTCTGTATAACCAGTGTCTCTATCTCTGCGTCAGTGGTATTATGGAAAAAGAGTGCTACTACAATCTCGCCCGAGTACTAGATAGAGACTCGAGTGTACTGTTTATGACACATACTTTGATCACAATTAGAAAAAAACAGGAAACAGTCGAGGACAGACTGATAATCAACCTCCACGGAGATTCAACTCCCCTCCTCAGGGCCCCCAGAGAAGAAACCACCACTCCGCCATGAACTGAATGCTTCTGCCCGTATTCCTACTGAGCTACTAGAAAGAATCCGGTCCGGCCGACCGCTCTCTCCACAGATACATCTTATCGTGATACAGCTTCGATACCTACCTCCGGCATATTCTACCGATAGAACATTGAAGATCCTGCAGCGGACCTCCATTATTCAACAACTTCCGACGCCGCAAATATACACCGGACGTCTTCTGAAGGCTCCTCGGCTATTGTCCCTGCGACCAGCTCGAAGTGTCCAAGCTCCTCTCCTCTTAACTGTAAGTTACGCATATACACCAACACCCAAAAGAACACTGCAATGTCCATAACAGTAGTGTCCTTGAAGGTGTTCTGTAAGACACAGAGATAGTTGGAAACATTGCTAACTGATAAAAGTGAGCACAAAAAATGATCAGCCTATTGGATTTCTGAACGGATCAACAGGTTTTTTGCATTTATTGAACTGAATACAGCAGATAACAAGTAAAGCTTAATTACATGAATCATATTTATTGCTATTTACTAAAGATAACAGAAAAAAAGAAAAAAGATTACCATTGCCGTCTGTTGTTTTGGAAAATATCGGCATCTTTGGTCTGTTAGAAAATTCTTCACCATGGTTGAGTAGAGCATCTTTAACAGTGTCATAGCCACACAAGACGATGACTTTTGCCATTCCAAAATGAATAGTTAATACTGTGCCATACTCTTTAGACAGCTGTAAATGCAACATACAGAAGAAGACATAATTAACGGTCTAGTTTTAGCATTAAGGAAATCCTCCACTATTATGTGTAAACACATCATTCATTCTTTGATGCCTGTGTACCCCCGAAGCAGTTGCTTTTTCTTCAGGTCCTTTGCACCCTAAGCCTGCAACTCTACAAGCAGCACCATGCTCCCTGACACCCTAATGCCGCATACACACGGTCGGAATTCTCGTTGGAAAAAGCTCTGATGGTTTTTCCGTAGGAATTCTGATGGAATTCCGCTCAAACTGTCTTGCCTACACACGGTCACACCAAATTCCGACGGTCAGTAACACAGCGGCATAAAACACTTTCGACAGCACTATAAAAGGGAAGTTTAATGCTTCCGAGCATGCGTCGAATTGTTTCCGAGCATGCGTCGAAGTGTTTCCGAGCATGCGTCGGAATTTTGCGTGTCGGAATAGCATACACACGATCGGAAAATACGATAGAAAGGTTTTCCATCGGAAAAATTGAGAACAGGTTCTCAATCCAAAGTCAGTCGGAAATTCCGACAAAAAAAGACCGATGGGCATACACACGGTCGGAAAATCCCATCGGACTGTTTCCATCGGAAATTCCGACCGTGTGTACGCGGCATAAGACTCAAGAGCGGGTGCTTATTGTAAATATACTGTATATATACTGTATAAATATCAACCAGAAATGAAAACAAACCTTCAAAAAAAAATGTGTAGTAAAAAAGATACTCAGTTGGCAAACTTTATATACAGTAGTAATTAGGGCATACAGTTGATAGTATTCCAATAGTCCAGAGAATGACCCCTTAACTCTATACTAGGGAGCGTCCTCCCTAAGGGGCAATGTTTCAATAATGGTCTGTCAATCTGTAATAACTGGGGGTCAGCATGTTGGAGCCCAGATACAGCAGTTTCTTCTAACATAGATATAGGGGCCATCATGCACAATGGTGGTAGACACAGAAATTAATCTAATGCTTGTGGTGTCTAATCTATGTACCTACCCATGGCCCCCAACCATCCCCTATTTGGAGGGCGGCACTCTTTTAAAACCAAATCCCTGTCCCACGTTTTGCTTAGATGTAAATCTGCAAAAATGTACTCTTTAAAAAGTGCTATCCAACACTAAGGGGTTGATTTACTAAAACTGTAGAGTGCAAATTCTGGTGTAGCTCTACATAGAAACCAATCAGCTTCCATTTTTTTTTTTTTGTCAAAGCTAAATTGAACAAGATGAAGTTAGAAGCTGATTGGCTACCATGCACAGATGCACCATATTTTGCCTTGCATTTTAAGCCAGTAAAAAAAAAGGGGGAAAAAATGGTGAAAATAAGCATTTGTGTGCTCAACTTATCAATTTTTGCTGTGTTAATTCTCCATATTCTCACGTAACTGCAGTACCTTCCCTGTCCAGAGGGAGTAGCAAGAAGAACAAAACAAAAAAATTGTACTTGACACAGGAAATCCTTCAGTCCATCTTCATCTAGCCACAGCACTGCGCAATGTGAAGTAATCTCCTTGCTGTCTGCTGTCCTATCCGGTTCTTCTATTTGGAATCCAGTGGTCTACTTTCTGTCAATTTGGTTCCGTATACAGTGTTCAAAAGGATAGGCTTGTCCATTAGAGAAGCACTGAGTAAGCCCCAACACAAGGAAGATAATCAGGATTAAGGTGGGCCCTTCCTCTCATGGCTAAAGATCTGGAATGCTGTCCAGAGAGGCAAGATGCTAATCAGCATCAATAACTGTCTATAGCCCAACTATAGTGACCCAACTTAAGCTGTAAATATATAGGAGGTGATACCAATGTTGCTGGTGATGCCCAAGGGGCTCATAAAGGAGAAAGTAGGGAATTGGTTGAATGCGGTAGAAAACACAAAAACTAAATGTACTGCTGTTCCTAGATAGAGTTTACAGGTACAAAATACTTTCTTAGCCCTTACAAGTTCCTGGCAAAGACAGATAGGTCATGTGGCACTATGGCACGTGGGCTTATAGATATAAGAAGCAACAAACTCAAAAGAAGGCCCAGACTATTTATTTAACCAGGAGTCATATGATCCTTATTTTCAGCACTCCTGTTCATAAGGTAGAAGGAATGTTGACTAAAGGCCCCATATTGATACCTGTCTTTAAAAAAAAAAAAAACTTATATCAAAGCCTTGAAAGCAAGAGAACATCTGTGAGTTTGGCAATATGGCTGTATTACCTCCATAAATGTTTTGTAAGGTTGTTTCATGTCAATCATGTGCATATTTCCAACGATGGGTAAAGGTTTGGGCCCAGGAGGTAAATTCTTGTGTTTATGTCTCTTCTGATTGCTGTAAACATTGGCAAAGAAAAGGATGACCACGGCAGATAAAAGGATAACACTAAGGTCCATGGAGAACGTGTTGCCAATGATATCTAAGGAAAGGAAAACATAAGCACCAGAGTAAATGGAGATAATTGGAACTGCTATAGTTTTTTAACGTCTGTCTCTATTCGTATGTAGTTGAGCCCACTTTGTCTTGGTTGATCACTGTCACCAAAACAGAAAAAAATGTAAATTCTAAATTTTAGAGATGGTTAGAGCTGATGATTAATCCTCCAATGAAGGCATCTATTCCAGCCACATCTATCTAAGAGAGGAATCCCTCTAACATTGTAGAGATCTCTTTACACTTCCTGTTGCATCTCTGCAGTGGAAAGGTAAGGGAAATCCCCCCAAGAGGACACCAAAATAGAAACTGAGAGGGGGGATCAATTCACAAAAGCATATTGTATGTGGTATTTGGGTCAGGTGACACATTTTTCCCATAAATAACATGTGATAGTGAAAATGTCAATTTACTATCCCTTTATGAGGTATTTACCTCAAAAAGCAAAAACACTCAGCAAATACTGCATGATACAGTGTTAATCTCAATTCTCCAAAGAAAATAAATAATTAAATGCACAAGTTGTGGTCCAGGCATGTGAAATTTAAGGAATGTTTACCTTTTATCTGGCTGTCAAGGAGCTGGCCCTCACCAGCACCTTTAACAACCAGTGAATAGCTGGTTGTTAGGGAGCATGCAGGCCCCCTAATCCTTAACAACCATAACAGCATGATGTGCTTGACAGCGTGGGTCCCTTTAATACATTCCAGGCCCTTTGGGTCTGGTATAGATATTGAGGGGGACCCCATGCCCCCCCAAAATCCACATGTCCTCAACATGGGGGATGGGGAGTTGTAGATTGTCCCATTCTCTGTCACTTTCACATTTGATGGACAACTTGGCCTGCATGTAAGGGCTTGTTCACACTATGTGAAATGACCCGCATTTTCCCACACTGGATAAACACAGGTCACTGCTAAAACATATAAACACTAATGCCATGTACACACGATCGGAATTCTCATGGGAAAAAGCTCTGATGGTTTTCCCAATGGAATTCCGCTCAAACTGTCTTGCCTACACTCGGTCACACCAAATTCTGACCGTCAAGAACACGGTAACGTACAACACTATGACGAGCCGAGAAAAAATCAAGTTCAATGCTTCCGAGCATGCGTCGAATTGTTTCTGAGCATTCGTAGGAATTTTGCGTGTCGGAATTGCATACACACGATTGGAATTTCCGATAGAATGTTTTTCCGTCGGAAAAATTGAGAACGTACTCTCAAATTTTTGCTGATGGGAATTCGGCCAGCAAAATTCCGATGGAGCCTACACACATGCTCGCATTTTCCGATGAAAAGCTCTGATCGGTCTTTTGCTGGCTGAAATTCCTATCGTGTGTACGCGGCATTACTGTTTTCTATGTGCTCTATTCACATTATAATGCTGCTTTGTGAAGCATTACAGTGCAGAAAAATACAGCATGTCTGAATTTTCCACACTGCACTGGATGTCACTCCAAATAAAGTTGAAAAGGAAAAAAATAAATTTGTGAGATGCTCTGTAATGAGAATCATACAGATCCCTGCCAGTGCCGGAACAACACTAGCCTTTAGTTAGGTAATCCATTCGGCTCCTAAAAATTTTCTTTCCTGATAATTTTTTTTTACCACAACACACACTGAAAAGAAGGTGAGAGTAAAATAAACAGTAAATAATAAAGTTGACGCTATTCGGCAATAGCCTTAGTCAGCTACGACTAAGGCTATTGCCGAAACACGTCAACTTTATTGTTTTATTGTCACTGATGTACCAATAAACGACACTTCAAGGATTACAGTTTTGCCGGCTCTTCTTACTACTGTTGCATTGGAGTGTGTTGGGACACATCGAGCCTCGGCACCTGTGAGTGGACCTGGTTTATGGATTGAGTTGTCCCTGCAGAGAGCGCTGTTACCTTTCTTCTTTTCCATGATAGTAAAATAAACCCCATTGTTCGTGTCAGTTGTAGCCTTAGTAACCTCAATGTCAGTGGATGCAATAATAACTCCCAACATTTGTAAAAGTGGCCACAGTAATAATCCCTAGCATAGGTGTATGTGGCCACAATAATAACCCCCGGCACTGATGTTAGTAGACGCAATAATACCAGCCACATTCATGGTCAGTAGTGTTTTTTAAACCTCTTTGTTGGTTTTCATTGGCAGTGCTTTTACCTAACCCCCCACCGCACCCCACATTGGTGGTCAGTCGCATTGTTATCAACCCTCCCCCCACCCCATTGCTGGTCAGAGTTGGGTAAATCTTAGAAGCATCTGAATAGGAATACAAATTCTACATACACACACACTTTGGTGGTCAGCAGCAGGGTTATTTTTTTGCAGTACGGAGGTCCTGCATGCTGCCAGTTAAATTTTTACTATTTCTTAAGAATTTGCATGGAGGTACAGCTCAGGGGTCATCAGGGCAATATACATTGGGTAAGCAGGGCAAAGGATAGCGTCAGCCGTTTGTAGGGTAGGTACAGGGGTCAGCAGGGTGGAGGACAGGGGTTAGTGGGGCAGAAGACAGGGGTCAGTGGTAATGGATGCAGAGGACAGATTTTGCCTAACAGTGGGAGGGGAGACAGACTATGTGCCTAGTTGCTGTATACCCTGCACACATTTATCACAGTCCTCGTAGCCACAAAATACTCCTACTTACTATGTCACAATTGACAGTCTCACAGATACACATAAGCCTCAGGACAAAGGATCATTTTTAATTATTTAAACCTTTTCAATACGTTTTCTGCACACAAAAAGCCTACCTTTAGGAAGAACTTCATTAAAACCAGCAACTGTTGGGACGATGAACACTTTGGTCAGGACTATGTAATGTACAATACAATGTTTAAAGCACAGGGGTCAGGAGTAAGTAACATACAAAACAGAATATTGAGTGCAGCATCAGGACAAGCCCATCTGTTCACATCAGAGTCCCCAGAGTCCCCCTCTACATCAGAGTCTTCCCCTTACATCAGGGTCCCAATACTACCCCCACCCAACATCACTGTCTCCAGAGTCACTCCTTCTAACATCAGGGTTTCCTACAGTCCCCCCTTACATTAAGATCCTTGAGGTTCCTCACAATTATCTCAGGGTGCCAAGACCTACCCTTACATCAGGGTCCCAAGGGTTCTTCCCTCTTAGCTCAGGGTTCCAAGAGCCCCCCTACATCAGGGTCCCTGGGGTTCCTCCTCCTTACTTCAGGATCCCCAGAGCCCACCTTGCATCAGGAACCCTGGGTTCCTCCCCCTTACCTTAGGGTCCCCAGAGCACCCTTACTTCAGAGTCTCCATAGTCCCCCTCCTTACATCAGACTTCTCAGAGTCACTCCACCTTACATTAGGGACACCGGAGTCACCCCCTTACATCAGGGTCCCCAGAGCCACCTTAGATCAGGTCCACAGGGTTCCTCTCCCTTACCTCAGGCTCCCAAGAGCCCCCCATACATTAGGGTCCCCGTGGTTCTTTCCCCTTACCTCAGAGTCCCAAGATCCCCCCTACATCAGGGTCCCCAGATTTCTTCCCCTTACCTCAGGCTTCCAAGAGCCCCCTTACATAATGGTCTCCATAGTCCCCCTCCTTATATCAGAGTGCCCAGAGTCACCCCCACCTTACCTTGGGGTCCCCAGGGTTCCTCCCCCTTACCGCAAGATCCCAAGAGCCCCTTTACATTAGGGTCCCCTGAGTTCCTCCCCCCTACCTCAGGATCCCAAGATCCCTCCTTACACCGGGGTCACCATGTTTCTTCCCCTTACCTCAGGGTCCCCAAAGCCCCCTTACATCAGGGTCTCCATAGTCCCCCTGCTTACATCAGACTTCCCAGAGTCACCCTCCTTACATCAGGGTACCCAGAGTCTCCCCCCTTACATCAGGTTCTCAAGAACACCCTCTTCCTTACTTTAAGGTCTCAAGAGCCCCCTACCCCTTACATCAGGGTCCCCAGAGTCCCATCAACCCCCCAACATCAGGGTCCCTAGAGTCCTCCCCTTATATTAGGGTCCCTGGGGTTCATCCTACTTACCTCAGGGTTTCAAGTGCCCCCTTTACATTCACCAAGGCAGCCAGGGGGTGGTAAAAAGAGGTGGCTGAGTTGCAGTTTCACCACCCCCTGGCCTTCCACCTAAAATCTAAAATACAGATAGAGGAGGCTATTCACATTTAATGCAGCATGTTGAGTTGACTCAGCCATTCAAGTCAATAGGGCCATTCTGCAACTGTGAGCAAAAGTCCTTGACTTATGCCGCGTACACACGAGCGGATTTGCATACGCGGTCACACAAAAGTTTGCTGAACTTTCGACCGTCAAGAACGCAGTCACGTACAACACTACGACGAGCCGAGAAAATGAAGTTCAATTCTTCCGAGCATGCGTTGAATTGTTTCCGAGCATCCATTCACCCAATCACTTGGTCGGATCACTGTGCAGTAGTCACCACTATCTCCTCCCTGATTCCCCGAAGCGGCGATAGATCTTGGAGCCTGAACGAGTCCCATCTTACGAACCAATCCTACTGCCTAGACATTCAGGTAGCCCTTAAAGACTACCTCCATCACAACGCAACACCTGATATCTCTCCGATTTTATTGTGGGAAGCACATAAGCCGGTGATCCGGGGCAAGTGCATCTCAGTAGCTTCACAGATCAACAAGATTAGGAAACTTAAACTCCAACAATTTGAATCAGACTTTCAAAAGTTATTCTTACAATTTCAACTATCCCCCACAGAGGCCAATAAATCCTTACTGGAAAAAGCCAGGTTGGAACTTAACCTCCTCTTGGCCGAGTCTGCGGATAAATATATCCGCAGATCCGGTCATAGGATCTACACCAGGGCTAATAAACCAGACACATTTTTAGCTTAACGCCTACGTCAACCCCATCATGGCCACAATCCCATTAGGCTCAAACTGGCCTCTGGCATCCACACCAGCAACCCACTAAAGGTTCTCTCAGAGTTCCGCACACGCCTTGCTAACCTATATGAGGCAAAGGGCCCCCTACCTCCCAATCAGACGGAAGCGTTATTCCGCGACCTCTTGATTCCAAAGCTGCCAGAGACCAGTCGTGAGACTATAGATAGCACTATCTCAGTAGATGAAGTCCTCTTGGCCATCAAAAACCTCAAACCAAACAAGCGCCCGGGGCCGGATGGTCTCCCGGGCTCATACTATAAAAAATTTGCCCCCACTCTCGCCCCCCTACTCGCCAAATCCTTCAATGCCCTATTGAAACAGCAATCATTTGGTCAAGATACACTGACAGCCACGATAGCAATGATCCCTAAGCCCAACACCGATCACACCCAATGGTCCAACTATAGACCCATATCCCTCCTAAATGTAGACGTGAAGCTCCTGGCCAAAATTCTGGCTCTGAGGCTCAACCCGGTCATTGGAAGCTTAATCTCCAAGGACCAGGTTGGTTTCATACCCCGTAGACAAGCTAGCGACAACATTCGTCTAATTATTCTCTTGCAGCACTTAGCCAAATCCCGCAAAATCCCTATGCACCTCCTGTCATTAGACATCAGGAAAGCCTTCGACACAGTCTCATGGCCCTATCTGCATTACATCCTGGAAAGGTGGGGCTTCGGCCCCAACTTCCTTACATGGATAGACGCCCTCTACACCCGCCCCCAGGCTTATGTGCAATACTCTGGCTTTAAATCGGCTCGTTTCCCGATACAAAGAGGCACCAGACAGGGATGCCCCCTTTCCCCTCTAATATTTGCCTTAGTCATTGAACCCCTGGCTGCCCTGATCCGTTCCAATCAGAGCATTCAGGGACTGGAAATAGCTGGCACCTCCCACAAATTATGCCTCTTTGCAGATGACGCGCTACTATTTATCACCTCCCCACACACCACTTTACCTAACCTTCTACACCTATTGGACAAATTTGCTAAAATATCAGGACTGGAAGTCAATCGAGAAAAATCTAAAGCCCTTAATGTGTCCCTCCCCCAATCTGATCTCCTCCTACTACAATCCAATTTCCCTTTTACATGGTCCCCTTCTTCCATCCCGTACCTAGGAATCAAATTAACTAGTGACCCTTCCCACCTATTTCAAGCCAACTACCTTCCAATGCTGAGAAACCTCTCCGCCCTTCTCAACACCTGGCTCCCACTGTGTGTCTCATGGCTGGGCCGAATAGCTGCAGTAAAGATGTCCCTTCTACCGAAACTCCTCTACCTATATAGAGTCTTACCCATCACTATCCCCCCTTATTTTCATAGGGTGATACAACACCGCGCTCTTAAATACATATGGGGAACAAAAAAAAACAGAATTACACGTTCCACTATGCTCCGTAGTAAACTTTGGGGAGGCCTAGGAGTGCCCAACTTTGCGCACTACTTCCACGCAGCCCAACTAGCCCAATTATCCTTATACCACGCAAAGACGGAAATTCCCCTATGGGTTGCAATAGAGGCAATAGATTCCCACCCCATCCCGGTCTCCAATTTGCTATGGATCCCCAAATCAAGCCGGACTTCAGTCAGGAACCCGGTTATACTTCATTCACTGAAAATCTGGGATAGGCTCTCCAAAACCTTCCGCCTAATATCACCCCATCAACCACTCCTCTCCTTTTTAGGACACCCACTCTTCCCCCCTGCCTATACCGATCCTTCCGCCTTCCACGCCTGGGGACAGGCGGGTCTGACTCGTATCCGGGATATGCTCTCTCGAGGTAACATAATACTATTTCCTGACCTGCAGACCCGCTCGCATCTCCCCCCGAGGGAATGTTTCCGTTACCTCCAAATTTCTCATTTTATTCGGACCACTATAGGTCCGAACATCACTGGCACGAGCCTAACCACGTTCGAGAGTATATGCGACTCGGACCCGCATGCCCCAGGCATAATCTCCCAGCTCTACGCTCACCTTACATCCCCACCGGCCCTTCCACCCCCATATGTGACGACATGGTCCAAAGACCTCCAAATAGACCTGGACCCTGAAGCTCTATCTACAATATGGACCAACACGAAAATAGCTTCCCAAAATATCGTTGCCTCAGAAGCCAATTACAAAGTCCTTATGAGATGGTACCTGGTTCTGTCCAGGATTGCTAAATTTACCCCATCATGCTCTCCTAACTGCTTCAGAGGATGCACAGAAATAGGCACCCACCTCCATATATGGTGGACCTGCCCGATCGCAAAAGGCTTTTGGGCAACGATATTCCACATGGCCTCAACCCTTCTTGGCCGCGACATTCCCCCTGACCCCTCCCTCGCCCTCCTGAACCTTCCCTCAATGGACCTACCAAAGGCGCAACTACGTCTCCTGCTCCAACTCACCACAGCAGCCAAACAGACACTAGCGAGAAGCTGGAGGACCCCTAACCTAAATATAGCCGAGGTCAGAAATAGAGTCACACAAGCGATGATACATAGTAAAATCGAAGCCACGATACTAGATAGAATCCCCCAGCACCTAAAGATCTGGCGACCCTGGGTAGACAAATTCCTCCCGCCTGACTTTGACACCACGTTACTGGAACCCTGAGCCTTCTCCAACCTGATTTCACCGTAAAAACTGATCCTTACCACTTCCGTGCGAGCCTCCTGGCCAATCCTTCTTCTCTCCCCCTGGTCTCCCCTCCCTTCTCTTCCCCCCACTCTTCTCCCCCTAACCACTGCTTCTAACTCCCCCACCTGTCTCCCCCCTTCACTCTCTGTCTCACCCTCCTACTTTGCCCCTCCTTGTCCCTCCCAATAAGGTAACCTACGTTGACACCTTTATGACCCTAGCTGTTACCACCCCCACTGTGGCAGAGCTTCCCCGCAACCTCATGTAACCTTTTGTTGGGACCTTGGTCCTGGTTTGCACTTGTTTATGTGCGATGCGCACCATCCTAGTTTCGATATTGCACCGACTGGTATATCGTTTTTTTTTTTTCCTTACCTCAACTACTCGTTTTGCACCAGTTGTAACCTTTCGCTCTGTATATCGTTATATATTGTTATATGTTAACCTGTAACAGTTATTGTCTCATTGCTCTGTACATTTTTGTTACCAATAAAACTATTTGAAAAGAATTGTTTCCGAGCACGTGTAGGAATTTTGCACGTCGGAATAGCTACAGACGATCGGAATTTCCGATCAAAACTAAAAAAAACCGAAAAAATAGAGACCCTGCTCTCAATCTTTTGCTGGCAGGAATTCGGCCAGCAAAAGTCCGATGGAGCATACACATGGTCACATTTTCCGACCAAAAGCTCTCATCTGTCTTTTGCTGGCCAAATTTCCGATCGTGTGTACGCAGCATTAAAGTGGCATGTGTGAGTTAGCACTCCTTGTGGCCAAAGGCCAAAGAACTACACTGGGCCCCATACTGGAAGGATAATGTATTTTACACTTGCCAGTGACACCTGTCTTGGCACTGACAAGCTATTTTTAGAGAAATATTGTGAAACACTGATTTGCCTCCACCAGTTTTTTACACCGTTACACTTTATGGAGGTAATGGAGGTAAGCTGCTATGTACTTCACTAAGCCTTGCACACTTGTGGCCCAGGCCCAGTCCATAGGAGAGTTCTGCTACACAGTGGGCCCCAACCTTAGGTCCCTGACTCTTAGATGGGTAGGCCATACAGCCACCAATCCACCCTTCTGAGAGAACCTCCATCACTGGCCACCACTAGGAAGACCACCTTTTTTAAACTGCTGTTTAAGGAAACCCCCCCCCCCCCCCTTCCAATAAAACGATTTTTGATACCTCTTTACCAAAGCAAACAGTGGTCACCAGTTTAGACAGGTGGTATACAATGTGCACCTGCTTTAACTAAGGGGTCTTTTCGCTAACGTTTACCGCATGAGAAAAGGTGGCCACGTGACTCATTTGCGTTAATTATTGCATGCGGTAAATTAAGTACAATTCATAAAAAAAAAAAAAAAACAATTATGCTGTATTTACCACAAAAAATAAAACATAGTTTTAAAAGCTCTTAAGTCCAATTCACAAACGGACCCGAGAGTAAAAAAAAAAAATGATATTTACCACGAGGCAGTATCACATGCAGTATTTGTTTTTTGAAAAATAGCTGGTTTCTAAATCCTCAACAACGGATAAGTCATCAGCTGTCACTGACACTTTTTTTACATTCAGCTGTTAGCAGACAATTAAAAATGATGAAAAAAAAAACAGCGTGGGGTCCCCCCTCAGTCCATACGAGGCCCTTATCCCAGCATGCAGCCTTACAAGTCAGGAAACGTGGGGACGAGCGAGCGCCCCCCCTCCTGAACCATACCAGGCCACATGTCCTCAACATGGGGGGGTGGGTGCTTTGGGGCAGAGCACATTGTCCCGATGTTGACGGAGACAAGAGCCTCATCCCCACAACCCTGGCCGGTGATTGTGGGGGTCTGGGGCTTTAACAAGGGGGGTGCCGGTTCCCAGCCCCCCTTATGTGAATGAGTATGGGAGCAGACCTTTTTTGTCCTTTTTTTTGGAAAAGGTGGTGCGCCATTTTTTTTTTACTTTCTTTTAACAGCAATTTTCTTTTTTTTGTCAGCAGAAAAGTCCATCTGCAGCTTGTGACTCATCATTTCTTAAGAATGCTACAGCCAGCTTCCTGACCCCGCTCCTTAAAAAACAGCTTTTAAAGCTTTGCCCAATCAGGGTGCAGTATACACTGTGCAGGGTGGCTGTGTCAGTTTCTTTCCAGGACACTGTATTGTCCCAAAATGAAGGTGCTCTTCCTGAAAAGTGCGGGACTGTCGCGGGCAATCCAGGACACGTGGTCACCCTAACCACCACCGACTCCTCCCCTGTATTGGCTGCTTCTCCTTCTTTATTTATTTGTTACTCTCCATTACCCATAAGTTTAACATGAATGTTTACGCTTCCTTCCTCATTCCCATACACTATAGGATTTCACTCACTTTTCCAATAATAGACAATACACTTAATTAGCAACTCAGTGTGCTGAATAAATGGCATAGATATAAAATTCCTCTTTACACCGTGAGGTTCCAGAATCACATGGCAGTGCCACAGGTTATTTGGTGAACATCATTCCTCAAATCAGACACATTCACCCCCTTCCTGTCCAGGCCAGTTTTCAGATGTTAGAGCTGTCACACTTTGAAAGACAATTACTCAGCGCAACGAAATCTAAATGATGTCAAGTCCAAGGAAGGAAGTCCTGAATCTAAGAGTCCATCTAATGTAAGGATTCCTATTAGGCAGTGAAAAGGTAAGGAAGTGTCAGCCACCTCAGGAGAAATCTCCACCACCATTAGCCACACAGGCCACTCACCTCAAATTGTTGACCCCTGTAAATACAGGATGGTCAAATGTGCTTTACCCAACAATAGTTGGTACATTGATGAAGCTCTTTTGGCTGTACTTCTGCTGTGGACCACAGGAGTGTAGTTCGTTCTGCACTCCTGTGACCCGTTTTCAGCAGATAGCGGGCTGAAGTCTGCTGTCTGCTGACGTCACAGAGCCAGTCCAAGCTTGGGCAAGATCACGACCGGCACCTGGCTGAGAACCTGAGCTGGCCGATCCCCCACCACAGCCCAGCACTCCAGTGAGTGCAGGGGGGGGGAGCATAGAGCTGGTGACTGCATGGGGATATCTGAGAACTGAGTGATTGTGGGTGCTTGATCGCTTGGTTCTCAGTCTTAGAGGTGACAGGAGACAGACGCAGCATCCAACTAGGTAAGTATGACTATTAAATGGAAAAAAAAGACATACTTCTCTTGTAACCAACCTTAGTGTTTACTTACCAGACCACATGCTTCCATATTGCCCTTTCTCCCTGATGACATCAGGTGGCACTATAATCCTACTGCTGGGCAGAGATCACTCTGTTCTACACTACCAGCTTCATGTCAGTTTGATGTTCTGTAAGGGAGAGAGTATCTTAGCACCTGGCACCCTGCTGCCATTCTGCAAGGTGTCCAGCAAGTGGTGGACCCAGTCCAGGACGTTGTGGGTTACTCACAGAGAGTTGGCAAGCTGTGTGTTGGACACCAGGGACTCAGTGAGCCACTGACCTTAGACAAGTCCAGGGGTCTCAAACTGGTGGCCCTCCAGCTGTTGCAAAACTTTAAGTCCCATCATACCTCTGCCTAAGGGAGTCATGCTTGTAACTGTCAGCCTTGCAATGCCTCATGGGACTTGTAGTTTCGCAACAGCTGTAGGGCCACCAGTTTGAGACCCCTGATAGACAGTAGATTCTGAAAAGTGTAATTTTTCTGTACAGGATTCTTGTTGTAGGTCAATGATTTACTGGGCCATGATGAAGATAATGGCCTCTTAAAAAAAATAACAGTTACTATATTACTGTCCTCACACTAAACAATTTTTCCAAGATAACGCTTCCTTTTACTCACAGTTCTGTGCTGTATGTTTATCCTGTTTTCCTGTCTTCCGTGTCTCTGCAGAGAAGACTTTTCCCTTATACACAGTCAGTATTTATGCTCAGTTGTGACCGCCTTTCCTAACATTCTCCTTCAGAAGACCTGGCAGAATTCCAGATTTTCTCAAGTCTCCACCCAGCAATAGGAAACGTTATTATAATGTGATACTGGCTGGGAAATTTTACATTCTGCAGATGATACGCTATCATGCATGTGCTTAGTTCAAAAGTTAGTGATTGTGTGATGGTAAAAACAGTGAC
The DNA here is from genome assembly GCA_028564925.1 of Lithobates sylvaticus. Taxonomy (NCBI): domain Eukaryota; kingdom Metazoa; phylum Chordata; class Amphibia; order Anura; family Ranidae; genus Lithobates; species Lithobates sylvaticus. The sequence continues at coordinate 520,447,729 of CM053028.1, read as the reverse complement.
TTCGTGGTTAGTATTAGGGTTTCTTCACACCAGTTCAGTTGTATTGCATTGAGCTGTACAGATCTACGCAGGGTCAATTCCAAGGCACACAAAAAACAATTGTTTTCTATGTGTTCTGTTCACACCAGGGGCGTAACTAGAAATCCCAGGGCCCCATAGCAAAATGTTGTATGCCCCCCCCCCCCCCCACCCACCCAGGGGTGGATCCAGAGTCTAGTTTCGGGAGGGGCACTGACAGAAAAAAAAATTTGGGGGCAATTTATTGGGGCAATGGCTGATGTTGGCGCTTCAATCATCACGGCACCATTTGTGTTATGGTGTCAGGATGATTGAAACACATCACTTCTATTATTACATTGTTATAGAAAATTAAATAGTTGAACTCACCATAATGCAGAATCAGTGGGAGCCCCAAGTGTGCCACTTTCCACGTCGACTGCCACCAGATGCAGATTGTCACTTGTCACACGTTGCGGATTGTCCACTTGCCATGTCACCTGCCACACGTTGCGGATTGTCCACTCGCCATGTCACCTGCCACACGTTGCGGATTGTCCACTTGCCACGTCACTTGCCACACATTGCGGATTGTCCACTTGCCATGTCACCTGCCACACGTTGCGGATTGTCCACTTGCCACGTCACCTGCCACACATTGCGGATTGTCCACTTGCCACGTCACCTGCCACCCATTGCGGATTGTCCATTTGCCAGGTCACCTGCCACAAGTTGCGGATTGTCCACTTGCCACATCACCTGCCACAAGTTGCAGATTGTCCACTTGCCATGTCACCTGCCACCCATTGCGGATTGTCCATATGCCACGTCACCTGCCACAAGTTGCAGATTGTCCACTTGCCACGTCACCTGCCACACATTGCAGATTTTCCACTTGCCACGTCACCTGCCACTCATTGCGGATTGTCCATTTGCCACGTCCCCTCCCACAAGTTGCAGATTGTCCACTTGCCACAACACCTGCCACCCTGCCGCACGGGTCGCTATGTCGGTAGTGCTGCCTTTAAGTGGGCACAGTGTTTTTCAGAATTTTTTTTTGCATTTTACTGCATTGCACCAGACCTCACCTGAGGACATCGGTCACGGCACAATAATGTTAAAAAAAAAGGTAAAGGTGCTTTCTTTTTTTAATGCACAATAAAAAAATTGTGAAGAATAATACTTGGCTATGTGTTTTACTTCAAATGACAGTTTGGGAGTAGGCAGTTACATTTAAAAAAAAAATACAATGTAAAATTGACAGGAGACACCAACATAGTTGAATCTTTGATCTTAAAAACTACAGGATAATGGTGTTGTGGTAGCTTGCACCAAAAAAAAAATAAAAAAGCATAATAATATTATTCTTGATATCACTAGAAAAAAAAGCCTTTGAAAATTTGTTTGCAATAACTCCATCAGTATCACCAGCAAAGCAGCTTCATTATTATCAAATTAAAGAAGAAGAGAATTGTGCGCTGCATTTCGAGATTTCATAATTTGCCACGTCACGAATGTTAATTCTCCATTACGAACACTAGTTTACAAGACCGACTGCTTCTGGCTCGTCCTTGCTTCGGAACATGCGTGTTTGTACTTTGGACTTTTGTTTGATTGACTTGTACACATGCTCCGAAAATCCGACAACAGACATTTGTCCGCGGAAAATTTTAAAACTTGCCATCCAACATTTGTCCGCGGAAAATCCAACACCAATTGTCCGATGGAGCGTACAAACGGTCAGATTTTCCGCCAACAGCCTTTTCATCACACATTTCCTGTCGAAAAATCCGATCGTGTGTACGCAGCTTTACTGGTGTTTCCTGCAGCAGCTCCTCACTGCACCTCCCCCCACATGAACAAGAAGGTTTAGAGTTATTTAGTTAGATATAACATTTTCTTTACTTTCCCTTCCACAAGTTTCTCTCTCTTTCTCCCCCCCTCTCCTTCTTCTACTCTCTTTTTTCTTTTTTGTCCACACCCACCCTACATTATTACTGTATGGACTTGAATATCCTCGGTTTCTGTTTCAGCACCACCTGCAAAATGTTGCTTGAGTATATTATCTCTCATCTCTAACCGAATGATAATTCATATGTGTTTTATGTTTGCCTGTTTATTTTCCCACAGTTCAAACATGACAGTTTGGTTTTTGTCATATTCCGGTTTTACATCCTGATGTACGCCTTGCTTACACATACTGTGAATGTTATATTATTTTGTGACGTGTGGAGATGTGTTTAGATTATTGTTAAAAATCAAAACTAAAAAAAAAATGTTAAAAAAATAAAAAAATAAAGTTTGAATAACCAATAAACATTTTAGGAAACAATAAACTATGCACAAAATAGACTTGAAAAGATTTTTGTTATTGTTAATTGCACATTCAAGGGCGCCATACATCACCATTTCAAGTCAATTCCTTTACAATTATTGTCAATCTCTATCAAGTTAATTACCAAGCTTGAGGGCCAGAGCAGTGAGGGGCTGCTATCATATTTGGACAGTGTTGGCAAGGAAATGGTCTAGTGGTAGGCCTGAGCAACACTGCTGTAGGTGTAAGCCAGGAGGCTGAATAACACTGTGTCCGCCGGACCCGTGCGCCCGCTATCTCCCATGCACAGACCGCCGTACAGCTACGGTGTTTCTTGCAGGAGACCTACTCCAGCAACAAGCCACTCCATTCTTAAATGTTCGGCCCGGTCCACCTCACCAGGAAGTGGTTGCAGCTAGCGATCTTGACAGGCCCTCAGATCGTGGAGCGTGTGGTAATAGACCGGTACCTGCGTGCGCTCCCTGCTGCTTTGAAAAAGTGGGTTTGACAGGGGGACCCCAAAACTGCAACCCAATTGGTGGACCTAGTGCAGAGGTACACTGCTACTGAGGACTTGGTGAACCCGTCTACTCCCCACTTTGGTGTGTCTAGGGGTGCAAGATCGCCCAGTGGTTCTGGTGAGATTGTTCCAGGGTCCAAGAGCATGGGGAAGCTAAATAAGACTGCTGTTACAGCTAATGAGACTATGACCTAGACCTGGAGACTGGCCAAAGAAGCCAGGAAGGTCTTTGGGACCGTTAAGAGGACTGGGGGTAGAGCACATACAGTGTTTTTGTTGCCATGCATTAGGGAATATTGCTGCAAACTGTCCTATAAATTATGAACCTATGCAATGCAATTATGCTTACATGAAAATACGCATATCTCTTTTTGCACAGGTCGCATGTACTGCATCATGTCAGAGTCGCATTGAAAAACAGATGTGTTTTTTTAGCTCCTCCTTCTCCTTGTTCTTCTCTATCTTCTCTCTTTCTCTCTCTTTCCCCTTTACAGGTTTTTCCTTGGGTCTAACGTACAGGATATGAATTAATAAGGTTTGGAAGTGTCACATGAGCCTTATATTACATATATAAATATGGATGCTTCCCACTGTTTGATCTATTAGCCCACCTAATACTATTATTACATTTTTTTTATTTTTTTATTTTATCATTTAGAACTATTGCTCCATATCGATTGCATTTTTTTTCTATCTCTATCACATTTGTCTAGGTGCAATATCATATGATATTTAACCCTTAAACTAGGAGTTTGATTTTCAGGCTTTCTGAATTGATAGAAAGTTTATTATGTTTCTTTTTTTATCTGCTATTTTTTGGCTTTAGTTGCTATCTATAGCTTAATTGACGCGATTTCTTCACCTCGTGCTTAGTTCAGGGACGCCCGACCCCACTTAGGGGGGGATACTTTCCGTAGCTCGGCACAGTTAGATCTTGTTAGGGGTGCCGGACTGGGGAGATGTCCTCTCTTATCGTTCTAGCTCATCCTGGAACTGTCTTCCTGGAACTGTCTTGCAGGACGCGTATTACACACCTAGTTTATAACACATTACTTGTTGATCGTTTTTGATATTACTGATGTTCTTATGTGATACTGATACATGTATTGGAATTGCATTATGCATTTTTTGTTTCTGAAAAATTCAATAAAAATCTATCGAAAGAGATTTGGATGGAAAGCCACTCACAGCCCTGCTAGACTCTGGTAGTGTGGTGACCCTAGTCAGAAATGATTGTGTAAACCCCACAAAACTACACCCCAGTACTATCGGGGTCATTTGCATCCATGGGGACACTCGAGACTACCAGACAGCGGTGGTTGAGGTTGATACCCCTTGGGGCAGTGTGACACATTCAGTGGGGGTGGTGCCTTCACTGCTTCATGAAGCTTTAGTGGGGAGAGACTTTCCTCATTTTTGGAGTTTATGGGAGAGCAAAAAGAGGCTGGTAGATAGAGCTCCCCCTGCTGGGGAAGCACAGGAACTGTGGGAGGAGACGCTGTTGGGGGGGGGGATCGAGGAAGCTAGAGACTTTCTTCATTTCCCTGTCATGGCTGGGGAGCCGGAGGACCTGGAAGCTAGCTCCCAGCCTGAGTGTAGCGAACAGGAGAACATCTCTGACCCTGACAATGAGAGTAGCCAGAATGTGGTACCCGACTTAGAGGTCAGGATAGAGGATTTCTGTACCGACCAACTGAAAGATGTCACCCTCATAAGAGCCAGAGAAAACGTTAAGATGGTGGATGGGGAACTGGTGGATCCTAACTGGGGGGGTGTCTTTCCCCTACATGGCCCTTGAAAACAATTTACTGTATCAGGTGATAAAACACAGAGAAGACGAGGCAGAACAGCTACTGGTTCCCAAACCCGTCCCTAGCGTGGTCCTAGACCTGGCCCATAGTCATGTAATGGGGGAAATCTCGGTATCAAAAAGACCAGGGAGAGAATCACCCAGAGACTTTTCTGGCCCAGGTTGTATGCAGATGTCAGGGAGTACTGTGAATCATGCCCCGAGTTCCAAATGTCGGCACCGTTGCCCCATTTTCGCAGTCCCCTTGTCCCTCTACCAATAATCGAGGTCCCTTTTTAGAGTATTGGCATGGACCTGGTGGGGCTGGTAGTGAAGCATGCCCGGGGTCACCAGCATATTTTGGTAATCCTGGACTATGCGACACGCTATCCTGAGGCCATACCCTTGCGCAACACCCCCGCTAAGGCTATCGCCAAGGAGTTAGTCCAGGTGTTTAGTCGAGTGGGAATCCCAAAAGGCATCTTAACCGATCAGAGTTACCAAGGAACGTAAGTGTAAATGTAAGTTATACAAAATCTCCCATCTCCGTACCTCTTCCGCAGGCATCCCCCTTTGAGCTCTTGTATGGTAGACATCCCAGTGGGCTGCTAGATGACACCAAAGAAACATGGAAAGGAGAGGCCACCCCATATAGAAGCATCATAGAGCATGTCTCCTTCATGCATGATCGAATTGCAGCTGTCCTGCCCCTGGTACGAGAACATATGGAGCGAGCCCAGGAGGCCCAGAGGAGGGTCTATGTTCGGGGTGTCAGGGTCTGTACTTTCAGCCCCGGGGACAGAGTGTTGGTATTGGTTCCCATGGCGGAAAGTAAGTTCCTAGCCAAGTGGCAGGGTCCCTTTGAGGTTGTTGAAAGGATAGGGGAGGTAAACTTCAAAGTCTACCAGCCAGGGAAAAGGAAACCACAACAAATTTATCATGTGAATCTACTAAAGCCCTGGAAGGACAGAGAGACTTTACTGGCTACATCCCCGCCTCCAATAGACCGGGTACCAGTGACACCTGACGTCTCCATAATGGATTCCCTGTCCGTGGCACAACAAAGTGACGTTAGGATGTTTGTCTACAAAAATAGAGACTTTTTCTCCCCCTTACCCAGACTGACCAAAGTGATGCAGCATGATACAGTGACGGAACCTGGGGTTTGCATAAATGTAAAGTCATTTAGAATCCCAGAGGCCAGGCGAGAGGCAGCCGTGAAGGAAATCAAAAATATGGTAGAGTTGGACCTGATAGAAGAGTTCCACAGTGATTGGTCGAGCCCCATAGTGCTGGTCCCAAAACCTGATGGCACTATCAGGTTTTGTAACAACTTTAGGAAACTCAACAATGTGTCCAAGTTCGCTGCATACCCGATGCCTCAGGTCAATGAACTTGTGGACAGGTTGGGACAGGCTCGCTACATAACAACCCTAGACCTAGCGAAAGGCTATTGGCAAACTGAATCGGCCAAGGAGAAGACTGCCTTTTCCCCTCCTGAGGGCTCGTTTCAGTACAACCGGATGCCTTTTGGTCTGCATGGGGCCCCTGCATCGTTCCAGTGAATGATGGACAAAACTTTTGAGACCACATCGCCCGTATGCAGCCGCTTATTTGGATGATGTGGTCATCCACAGCCCAGATTGGGAATCGCACCTGCCTCGAGTACAAGCAGTGGTAGATTCCGTTAGGGAAGCAGGTCTCACGGCCAACCCCAAAAAATGTGCCATAGGCCTGTAGGAGGCCAAATACCTTGGGTACTGGTCAAGCCTCAGACCAATACGATTGAGGCAATTCAAAAATGGCCCCAACTGGTAAACGAGAAACAAGTTTGGGCCTTCCTTGGCATTACGGGGTATTACAGATGGTTTATACCCGACTTTGCCACCATTGCCGCTCCTCTGACAGACATAACGAAGGGTAGAGGGTCAGTCATGGTCAAATGGAATCCTGAAGCAGAGGATGCGTTTTAGAAATTAAAGCAGGCCCCTTGTGTACTACCGGTGCTGGTGACCCTGGACTTCACAAAGGGGTTTGTGGTACAGACAAACGCCTCTGAGGTGGGCCTAGGGGCTGTACTATCCCAGAACAGAGATGGTGAGGAGCACCCGGTTGTATACTTGAGCCGAAAACTGAACAAGCATGAAAAAAACTATGCCATTGTCAAGAAGGAGTGTCTCACTATTAAATGGGCCTTAGACTCCCTGAAGTATTACTTGTTGGGGAGGTCATTTAAGCTGGTCACCGACCATGCTCCCTTAAAGTGGATTTGTGACAACAGGGAGAAAAATGGCCGTGTGACAAGATGGTTCCTGGCTTTACAGCCCTTTAAGTTAACAGTAGAGCAGAGGGACCACTAACAGGCCAGGTTTGCAAGATAACTGAAATACATCACAGGTGATATAATTTGCTGCTCAGTGATTGCAGTATTCTAGTCTGCATCTCCCCAAGGTAATACATAAAACCTGGCCTGTTAGTGGGCCGGGGGGACAGGGTTGATGACCACTGCAGTAGAGCATAGGCCGGGCAAGCTCTAAAACAATGTGGATGCCCTCTCCCGCATGCACTGTATGCTTGGGACAGTTGCTCAGCCACAGGGGCTTGAGCAGAGGGGAAGGATATGTGACAGTATGCGAGGGGAGGTAATGGATAATCAGTATATTTCACCTTGCATACGTACTGTTGTAAGAGACTGAATCGGAATCCGGCCTGGGTTTTTTGAGCCTCTGTGGCAGGCTTGGTTCCGGTCCGGATCTTGTGGTCCACTTGAGTCCACGCTCGCGTGGACTTTAAATGAGCAGGAAGAGCGCACAGGATAGCTCTGGCCTGAGACTCTGGATGGCAAGGATTTGCTTTTACTATTTTTATTTTTTTTGTTTTCATTATTGTACAAACCTGGCAACCTGACAAATTTTAAAGAAATTGCCTGCACGCTGAAATTTTTTTCCCAGAAGTGATTCCCCCATGAGTTAATTGTAGCAAAATGTAATTTCTTGTGTTGTCACATGAAAAGATATAATAAAATATTTACAAAAATGTGAGGGGTGTACTCACTTTTGTGAGATACTGTACAAGCAGTTTTACAAGATGAATAGCTCTGGGATTTTTTTTAAAAAAATAAACACATTACTGTTAACTGACAGTCTTATAAAATTACTTTCTTTTAAAGATGTGTTATCATGACTTTAAATATAAGCCACCTTTTTTTCACATGTTATACATATGAAGCTGAACTGCAAGCAGCTATAAAAAAAGGCACAACTTTCAGCTCTGTAATCAATAACCAATCGCCAATTTTTTTATTTATTTATTTTATTATTTATTAGTATGAGAACTTGAAATTAACGTTGTATCAGCCTCTTGCAGTTAACTGTACAGTCTGTACGGCAAGCAGAAACGGGGAGGAAGAAGCAGCAAAAGTAGTGTCATGGCAAGATTGGCTATACATAACCAATCTCACCTGTGCTATTCGCGCCCCTTCACCTTAATGGTATAATGCAGCCTTCTGATCCATGTCTCCCCTGGTTCCCCAGTAAACATACATCACCATTCCTTACGTTCTCAGCTCTGTCAGCATCTCTGCCTTTTCTGAGCCATGCGTCTGCTTTTATTTACACATAAACAGGAAGTCCCAAACTTGAGGGTGTGCCTCCAACAGACAATCGCCTCCTACACAGTTTGTGACCTCACAGGAAATTACCAAATAAGGATGTAACACAGGATATGAATGGCAACAGAGGAAATGACCAAATAAGGACATGACCAAATAAGGATGTAACAACACAGTATAAATGAATATATACAATAACCAATGAATGATGACTACAATTCCTCTGATAGGAATCCTTATACTACAGTTCCTTGTGGATGGGAGGCTATCTGCAGGTACACATTCATGGAGCCACAAATATGTTGATCAGGCACACAGGGGCGACATGAGCGCACACTCGTTAAACCGATAATGTTTTTGCAGAGCGAACACACCCCCACCAGACGATCGTTCTGTGCATTGCACAGGGGCCCTTAGCTGGCGGACATGTCTCCACTACGCAAACACTTCTCTACATCCCCAAAGAGCTTTTCCACTACCTAATGGATCTCAACAAGCATCAGTCTTCCCCAGTCAGCTCTTTAGAACGGGCTGCGGGAGTTCTAACACTGGGAGGCTCTTATGACAATACATATTAAAAAACACATTCATAAGATTTTCCACAACAGTAGCCAGTCATGTTTTCTGCAGTGCAAGGAGTCACACTGATAGGAGGAGAAAGCAGAGTGACAGAGAGATGAGCCCATCAGTCTGCTGCTTCTCTATTCACCATCCAGTTACAGTGTAGGTGTGAAGAGGACTTTTAAGTTAATTGCAACAGAAAAAAGATCACGTCCGCTCCTCTGTTAGACAGGACTGTGCTGTGTAACAGGGCTGTGTAAATCTTATTACTGGGTAGAAAGAAATACCAAACTTTGTGTTTAGTAAGGCTACATTTGCACGAGGGAACGACAGCGACAGGAATCTCTGTAGCCCATGCCAGTGTAGCCTAAACAGCTCCCATACGTGTATTTCATCGGTATGTTTAGCTGTTTGCTTGGTGTTCTCTTTTTCTTTTTTTATTTCTCACAACTATCCTTAGCTACAAGTGACGGTTGACCAGAGTCTAATCTATAATTATGCAATATTTGCTCCAGATTGTGTCTCACCTTTGTCTTACCTTTATCTTCTCTATAACACACAGACAGTAAACATTTCTGCTGATTATTCTGTAGGCTCTGTAAGTAGTACTATAATAAACTGTGCAATACTCTATGTCATCTCTTTTCATTGTGTTGACTCCAGTGGCGGCCGGTGGAATTTTTTTTTTTGGGGGGGGGGGGTATGCCAACCCCCCCCCCCGCAGTTGGTCGGTTGGTCAATACCACTTACCCCATCATCGGCGGCATTCCCTGCTCGGCAGCAGCGGCCCCCCATTCTCCTGCTCTCCATTTCGGCTTCCGTTTCCTCCCTCCTCGGTGGCCAATCTGGAGTCTTCTCTTTTCGGCCAATCGGAAAACGGGTCTCACACCCAATTCTGATTGGCCAGATTAAGGGTCAGTGTTTCAACAGTGAATATTAATTCACTGTTGTAACACACCTGGGTTGGATCCGAGCGCATTCCCCCCCGACCCAAGCCCACCCTATTTTGAAGCCTATTAGAGCCTCTGGCTCTAATCAGGTGCTTCAAAAATAAAACCATGCCACTGTAATTCATGTGCCGGTGCCCTGAAAGGGGTCGGACTCATGTATAGGGGTGGCCGCAGCAGCCGTGGATCTATCCATTACCATATAGAGGGTGGCATGAGAGAGGGGGTGGCGCCCGGGAGCCCCTAATGGATGGGCCGTCACTGGTTGTCTCCATGTATTGCTTTATGACCATGGTCATATTTGGCCAATCATGTCACTACTATCACTGCCCCTTCATTTATATTCACTTGCCGACTGCCCCATAGCAGAATTACTGCTACAGGGCGGCCATGCTGCACAGGATCACATGTGCATTTCCAGGTATTGGGCACAGGCCACTGGAGGCTTGCAAAATAACAAATGTTTGCCTGGATCAACCTAAGAGGTAAATTTAAATAGAGTGTATTAATTTAGGGAGTAAAGTACATACACCTTCATCAGCACAGACAGCGTGAGATGCAGTTCTGATCACCTTATAAGCATAAAAAAAACACTGGAGGCTTGCTCCCGCTGTGCATAAGCCAATCAGCGGGTCCGGCAGGCCCGATGTCTGCCAGCACCCGTCGATCATTCGTTACACAGGCAGAACTGCAGTCTGCCAATGTAAACAAGGCAGATTGCTGTTCTGTTAGTATGGAAGGCATTGATCCTGTAACCAGAAACGTGGATCAATGCCTTCCATTACTAAAAGCACCTCCCCACAGTAGTAAAACACTGGTCAGGCACACATTTAACCTTTTGAGCGCCCCTGATGTTAACCCCTTCCCAGCAAGTGTCCTTAGTACAGTGACATCGGGCCACATTGTAAGTTACACACCTTTAATTTTTGAGAGATTTTTCTCCATCTAAAGGATATCCTATATATTCATAGATATTTTTGATTTAATTTTAGAGCTTTTACTCCTGATGATTGGTATGAGCCATGAAACGTGCTTCGAGTTACATGAGTTACATCGAACTGATGCTTTGATTCAATGTTATGAATGGATGAGTGTTTTCATGCAATTTGTCATGCTGATTATGTTTTACCTTACTCTGTTTAATAATTATTTGTTAATAATTAAGACAGGGGATAAGGATGATCATCTCCCCCGGGACATATAATAGGGATGGAGGCTTGCCACTATCATAATCAGTTTGTTTGGTTGCATCATTTATATCATCTAAAAATGTGTTTAGCCATATTCCTAACTAACTAATAAAGAATAAAGCTACAAAACAACTACATCACCTTCACTTTCTGTAATAAACTCAGTCAACCTTCTCTCAAACCAGGAAACTCCCTTCACCTCTGTCAACAAGAAAACTTGCTTCACCTTTGTCAACAAGAAAACTTGCTTAACCTCAGCCAGAAAGGAAACTCATTTCAACTGTGCAATGTTATAGGACATAATCATTACCTAAAACTCCTCTGACCTCTTCTCTACACTTGTATGATGTAATTAAATGGCTTTAGTAAGCTATAGACATTAGATGGTAGTTGCATGTTAAAGCCTGTCTTTCCCTATGCAAAATGTGCATAGAACGTAAACTCATCCGTCAGCAAGCAGATGGCAAACATTAATCCCCACCTAATCTTAAAAGAACAAAAGAAATGTCTCTACTCAAGATGGCAGGCTTACATGGACTCAATATTATCCCATGAGGAACTCGAGACCTTTAAAAAAAACTTTTTATACTATAAGAGCATCCTAACACATTACAATGAGGATGATAGCTCCTGCAAATGATCATTTCCTAGCAGGCCGCATGGTCAGAAACATTACAAAATGTTATCCTTCTACTATACCAGCAATCTGGTCCACAACACTCAGCTTTTGCCTATAGCTGGAAAGAGGGAGGGACTTATAGCTGGAAAGAGGGAGGGAGTGAAAATCCATATCAATAATTGTGGTTTTGGAATTGGATATCCAACAAGCTCATTTCTGTGTATTGATCAGGTGCCCACAAACTTTTTGCTATGCAATGTAAGTTGACTTCATCTAAAAATGTGTTTAGCCATATTCCTAACTAACTAATAAAGAATAAAGCTACAAAACAACTACATCACCTTCACTTTCTGTAATAAACTCAGTCAACCTTCTCTCAAACCAGGAAACTCCCTTCCCCTCTGTCAACACGAAAACTTGCTTCACCTTTGTCAACAAGTAGACTCGCTTCACTCAGCCAGAAAGGAAACTCATTTAAACTGTGCAATGTTATGGGACATAATCATTACCTAAAACTCCTCTGACCTCTTCTCTACACTTGTATGATGTAATTAAAAGGCTTTAGTAAGCTATAGACATTAGATGGTAGTTGCATGTCAAAGCCTGTCTTTCCCTACGCAAAATGTGCATAAAACGTAAACTCATCCGTCCTCTTAATGCAGCAAGCAGATGCCAAATATTTATCCCCATCTAATCTTAAAAGAACAAAAGAAATGTCTCTACTCAAGTTGGTGGGCTTTCATGGACTCAACATTATCCCATGAGGAAATCAAGACCTTTAAAAATCCCTTTTCATACTATAAGGGCATCCTAACACATTACGATGAGGATGATACCTCCTGCAAATAATCTTTTCCTAGCAGGCAGCATGGTCATAACCATGACAAACTTTTATCCTTCTACTATACCAACAATCTGGTCCACAACACTCAACTTTTGACTATAGACACAGATCTAGATGCCATCTATATTGTAGTAGGTGTACACCTTCCCCCCTTCTTCTTATAGTTTAGGAACCCTGCAAAGAGGATCCATCCATTTATCTGCTGTTCAGATTTTCTTCTGTATGAAATGTTGTTGTTGTTGTCTCATCTAGACAAAAATGTATAAACCAGGTGACGTGTGACAATGTCATGTCGCTTCTACCATAACTTGTATTGCAACTTCCTTCAATAAAACCTATTGAAAAAAAAAAAAAGAACAAAAGATATAATCAGTGAATATCACCCTTAAATATTTCCTCTGTATTGATGTTTGCTCTCATTTGAAGGTATCAGTAACTAGACATGGGAAGCGTCAAAAAATTTGTTTAGTTTTGTTCCGTTTTATTTCGTAAAAAAAAAAAAATTGTAATTCGTGTACGAAATTTCATTAGAATTCCTACGAAATACGAATTTCGTACGAATCGCTAAAAATCGAATCGTTACGAATCGTTACGTATCGTTAATAATCACTCGCGGCTAATGAATTGCCGGTTCCCGTAACACAGAGAACAATTCGAATCCAACTACCAAATATCGAATTTCAACTAATACGAAAGAAATTATTATAGCGGATATAACGAATGATTCGAATGATTCGAATGAATTTGAGATTCAGTATATCTAATATCGAGAACTGTCCCTGCACAAAGTGTCATTTTTACAGGAAAAAAAGCTATTTAAAATCACTCGCCTCTTCCTCACAACCCTGGCCATTGGTTGTGGGGGTCTGCGGGCAGGGGGCTGATTGGAATCTGGAAGTCCCCTTTAACAAGGGGACCCCCAGATCCCGCCACCCCCTATGTGAAATGGCAAGGGGGTACTTACCCCTACCATTTCACCAAAAAAGTGACAAAAATGGTAAAAATGACAGGAGACGGTCTTTGACAATTCCTTTATTAAAATCTTCTTTCTTCTGGTCTTCCTTTCTTCATCCTTCGGTTTCTTCATCTTCTCCTTCCGGCATCTTCTTCCATCTTCTTCTTCCTCCGATCCGCTTCTTCTTGCTCTGGTCTTCTTGTCCGGCATCTTCTTCCACGGCGTTGACGTCTCTTCTTGGGCCACTCCACGCAATGGGAGGCTCCCGCTGTGTGAGGCTTCGCTGCGTCTGACAGGTCTTTTATAACGGAGGGCAGGGCCACCTGGTGACCCCGCCCCCCTCTGACGCACAGGGACGTCATGGGGACTTCCCTATGGCTTTCCCCATTTTAAAATTTGAAGTGGGGTTCCCCTTAATATCTATAGCAGACCTGAAGGGCCTGGTAATTGAATTTGGGGGGACCCCCACGCTTTTTTTTATCAATGACTTTCTGTTCTCTGTGTTACGGGAGCCGACAATTCATTAGCCGCGAGTGATTTTAAATAGCTTTTTTTCCTGCAAAAATTACACTTTGTGCAGGGACAGTTCTCGATATTAGATATACTGAATCTCGAATTCATTTGAATCATTTGAATCATTCATTATATCCGCTATAATAATTTCTTTCGTATTAGTTGAAATTCGATATTTGGTAGTTGGATTAGAATAATTTGGAGCCGAAATTCGTAAACGGAATTTCATATTCCGTACAGAATACGTATTTGAAAAAAATTGTACTACGGATTTGTATGAATGTACGAATTTCAAAAAATTTGTACGAATTTCCCATTCGTACGAAACTAATCGCACATGTCTATCAGTAACACCCATCCAAATTACACTTTAAATTGAACCTGTTTTTCTTTCATTCCAACGCCACTCCATTTAGATTGTGGGTGGAATAAAAGTCCTGCATAATCTAAACCACTGGGGGGTCATAATTCTTATGGGGCTATGGACTCATTATTTGAGAGCATTGATTGTCCCAGCACTGTCACATGTAGTGAGTCAAATGCACTGGGCATTTCCTTCTGTTTCTGGTACTAGATGGAGCAGTGGGGAAGCAGACAAAAGGTATGGATATGCAGGGGCAGGTTGAATTATTGCAAGCCTGCAACTCACCTGGGCAATTTAAACTGAGATTGTGCTAAAAAAAATCATATACAGAGGTTTACACACTGTATATGAAATTTGTATAGCAGAACACTCAGTAGGTCGAATTATACAGAGAGCTAAATTTTAGGCAGATCTTCATTTTTTAAAGTGATACTATAGTCTTGTTTTGCTTTAGCTAAAAATAATAAAATGTCATACTTACCTTCTCTGTGCAGTGATCTTGCAGAGTACAACCCAGATCCTCCTCTTCTCGGGTCCCTCTTTGGTGCTCCCTCCTATTGAACAGCTGGAGGTCCGCTAATTGCATATGCCTGGTTTAGAACAAAGCATATTAACACTGGAGCTTGCTACGGGGGGGCACCTGAGCCGAGCCACAGCTCCCTGTGTCCATTCAGACAAGGAGCCATGGCCAAGCCCTGCCCCTTTCTCTCCTCATTGGCTGACTGACTTTGATTGACAGCAGCGGGAGCCAATGGCACCAAGCTACTGTCTCAGCCAATGAGGAGGGTAGTCCCAGGCAGCCGAGACAATATTTAAGCTCCAGTGTTAATATGCTTTGTTCTAAACCAGGCATATGCAATTAGCGGACCTCCAGCTGTTGCAGAACTACAAGTCCCATGAGGCATAGCAAGAAATTCCGACGGAAAAAGTCCGATAATGTTGTCGGAAAATCCCATCGCGTGTGGGCTCGATCGGACTTTTTCCTTTGGAATTTCCGACGGAAAAAGTTTGAGAGCTGGAGCTAAAATTTTCCGACAACAAAATCTGATAGGACTTTTTCCGATCGTGTGTCGAGAATTCCGAGGCACAAAGTGCCACGCATGCTCAGAAAAAATTTGGAGATGAAAGCTATTGGCTAATGGCCTCTACGTAGTCCCGCCGTATGTTTTGTACGTCACCTCGTTCCGAAAGATCAAATTTTCCAACAACTTTGCAACCTGCATACACCTACATGTGTATGCAAGGCAAGTTTCCGCCAAAATCCGTCGGAAAAAATCAGATGGATTTTGTGGTCGGATTGTCCGACCGTGTGGCATTACAGGTTTTCTTCTAAGATTGCCTGTATTTGGCTCCATCCATCTTCCCATCAACTCTGACCAGCTTCCCTGTCCCTGCTGAAGAGAAGCGTCCCCACAACATAATGCTGCCACCACCATGTTTCACGGGGGGGGGGGGGGGGTGTCGTGTGATTGTAGTGTGTTTTTTATGTGTGTATATATATATGTGCATGTATTTTATATATTTATATATGGTGTTATATGTAGGCATTCTAAAGCCCCATACACATGGTCGGATTATCCGATGGATTCTGTCCTATCGGACAATGTTGTCGGAAATTCCGACCGTGTGTAGGCACCATCGGACAGTTTCCATCGGATTGTCCGACGGACAAAGTTTTATCTCCTGCTGGATAGATTCTTCGACAACAAAGTCCGATCACACCAATTACGATCGTGTGTAGCGTGGTCCGACGGACCAAGTGCTACGCATGCTCAGAAGAAATTCTGTGACGGAAGCGCTCGGTCAGGTAAAACTACCGTTCCTAATCGACACAGCACATTCGTCACGCTGCAATGTTAAAATGTCTTTAATGCAGCGCATTCTCTTTTTCTTTACAATGCAAGAAGAATGACATGTTTTAGCTGCTCCTATTCACCCTCACTTCTCACAAACGTATTTCTTGATTCGTTTTCAGGATTTCTAGACTAGATGATTATTTTTCCTCAGATCGTAAAAGAATCTTTGTTATATTTTTTGGATGATTTGTCATTTGTTTTTGTTTTTTTGGAATACATATTTTCAGGAGAATTTATTTAGATTTTTGAGGGGGTTGTGTGTCTCAACTTAGCAAAACAACATTATTAACATTTGTATTTGTTGCTTACATTTACTAGGAGTTTGTTTGTTGTTGGTGCCCCTTGTTAATTGGACTTTATGATTTGTGAAATCTACCTGCCTACTCACAAATAAACTGTCATTGTAGAAAAGTAAAACACATAGGCAATGATTTTTTCAACTCAAAAATACCTTTATTTAGGTCTCAGCAACAAACCAAAGAGGAACGCAGTGATGGAGAAACTTGGGGAATTTGCAAAGCCTTGGACACCCACGGCAAACATCGTTTTTCAAGCTTCTAAAATTGGGGCCTGAGGAGTACGTATCTTAAGGGGAGTGCTATCTGGTCCTGAAGTCCAAAACATCCGGAACTGCAGCAGATGCCATCTAGGTCCCAGGCTCTGGTACTACGAGAGGCTCCATCTTCTCTCAGACCAGACTGAATCCAGGTCGTCACTCTCTTGCCTTCCTTCCAGGCTTCCTTGCACGCTGTGGCTGTGGTGCTGGTGGGGTGGCAGAAGGAGGAGGAGGAGGCGGAGCAAGGTCCTTATAGCAAACATGTGTGAGTGGGGTCATCCCCCCAGCCATCCCCTTATTTAGGACTTTGAGGATGACATCCTCACACATGCTGCGCTGCCCCGCCTCCATACCCATCATTTTCGTGGCAACCACGGAGCCAAAGGTCTCCTCGTCGGTGGGTGTGGCATGTAGGGAGGCTGAAGCCTCTCTGATCAGCCAGAGCGCTGACTCTCCCGCCTCACCCCCCCTTCTCGCCCTTTTGTAGGGAAGGCGGAGGGGAGGGACTTGGGAGACAGTCAGGCTCCTAGGCCTACCCCCTCTTGGCTGCCACTACCCACCTCTTGGCTGCCACTAACCCCTTCCTCCTCCTGACTGCCACATTCCACAGCCACCTCCTGGCTGAGGTCTTCCTGTGTATGAAAAAGGGACATAGTTTGAGTTATTTGTTCATCAAACACACACAATTTTCATCTAGTGACTGTTGCAAAATATTTACAAATAGAAAACAATACAATTCTCAGCCCTGCAGTTTATATTCTGGCCCCAAATGTATCCAACACTACTGTCTGTTCATATGTCAAACACGTTAGGAACTAAGCAATTGTGGATCCTGAATTAACTGAATATCATTTATTTTTCACATAATTTGTTCCAAAAATACTATACCTGACTCAAGCTGGGCTCCTCCACATCTTCCAGACTGGAAGGCCCAGGTTGCTCCTCGGAAGCCTCATCAGGGGTGGCCTGCGCGCAAGGAAGCGTGGAAGGAGGAGTCGAGAGTGACTCCGTGACATCAGCCTGGTCTTTGAGAAAATGGAGCCTGTCATAGTACCAGAGCTTGGGGACATAGACCTGATCTGCTGCTGCTCCAGATGCATGGGACTTCAGGACCTTCTTGTGCTCCCTGAAATACGCACTCCTCAGGCTGCCAATTTTGAGTCTTAACTTACGAACGGTTGCCGTGGGCATCCTTGGCTTTACAAATGCCACAAGTTTCAGCATGGCTGCGTACCTCTTTGGTTTGTGGCCGTAATGGGGGTGTTTAGCCTGCCATAATAGGGTCATTTCCTTATATTTATCAATGAAGAGGGGGAGAAAACTCAAGTCGTTGAATCCGTGCATAATCTCTGCAAGACACAACACCACACAAAACACTATAAATAATGTCAGGCTAAACTCTCCTAATCTTCTCCATAAAGAAGCCTCAAGGTCTAATCAGTCTAGGCTAGTTATGTACCAAGTTCAAATTGTACCTTCGTTCTAGCGATCGTCTCGTGCGTGAGCTTTCTCTCCCCTCGTCTCACAGATTGTGGCTACGACACAGGCGTGTGACGTTTTATATACAGTGCGCATGCGTCAAACTCCGCCCGCCCCTGACGATCTTTCTTGTCTATACCCCACCCCTTCTCTTTACGGCGCATTGGGGAGAGCACATGGCGGGGACACAGCAGGTGCGCCCCAAATATCCCACCAACGAGGAGGAGGGCGAGGAAAGGCCGGAGGAGGAAACGTCACAATCCCAGAGCCTGAAATTCAAGGCCTCCAATATGTCATTTGGAGAAATGTTGGAGATGGTGGACATATTAAAGAGGAGCGACTATGATGGGAAGTATGGGCCTTACCTCAACCCCAATGTTCGAAAGGCCAAGATCATGTCTAAAGTTGTGAGGAGGCTGTCTGTACAATCATTTTGGGGTACAACGATCCAAGGAACAACTGAGGAAACGCTGGTCAGACCTGAAACTGAGGTAGCCCGATCAGTACAGAAAGATCAAGCGAGTTCTTCAAAAAAGTAAGTAGTTGTGTTTTGTGTTAGATTTTTTGCTTGCATACTGCTCCATGTGTTTGTATTTTTTCAATGTTGTACATTAGAAAATGGCCACTTTCATGTTCGTCTGTGCATTCGATCGTACTCAACCTCGATCTTTCTGTCACTGTCATGTTCGTGTGTGTCCATTCGATCGTACTCAACCTCGATCGTTCAGCCACTTATAATACGAGGTTTGGTGAAGTTTTTAGTGAAAGGAAGTTTGTTCTCAATATAGATGTCATCAAGAATGTCAAGCTAATTTATTCAATGTAAAGGAGAGGTCACTCAGTAGCTGTTTACCCATCTGGACTCTAGAGCACTAGTGCTGGGACACCCAAACCCCCTTTTTATTATGCTTTTCCACACATGTGCTCCAGTGGATACTAGAGGGGTGTCTCCATCAGACAAACTTCTACCAAAAAGCTAGTAAGTTTAGCACCTTTACAAAGTGACTACATTCATGTTGTTGTCATTTGTAACTGGCCAACCAAAAATATTGTCCCTCACTTTCAAGCAATGTTTGACATTTCCTATTTCTGCCCTCAATAAATTGTGTTGCTAAATCTTCCTTTTGTACATTCTCATAGGGGAGCGAAAACTAGGGACGTCTGAGGAAACCCCAAAACCTAAACCTCCCAAAGAAGGGGAAAGACCAGAAGCAGAGGAGGAGGAGGAGGAAGGAGAGATCATCGAAGTTGGAGAACTTGTCACCACAACAGGTGAGTGTGGGAGAACACAGCTACTGGTAAGCTAATCAATGTATGCCTGCCTCATTTCCAAGAGACATTTTTTTGGGGGTTTTTTTTAGGTGACGTGGCTGTTGTGGAAGAAGAATCGCACTTTACGACTGAAAGTGCACACGTACTCATCGGGGAGATAATGGTCTGCAATCGAGATCTAGATGTGATTAAGCAAAACATCAATGATGTTCAACAAAAATTGAAGAGCATCATTGATGTTTTAGGGAAAATCTGAAAATGCACCAAGTAATTAATAACACACATTTGTGGCTGTTTGTGACAACATTTGCAACTTAAGAACTGTGTGAAATTTGGAACATGCACACATTGTGTCCACATGTGCTAGCTCCCATCATGGTGGAGGAATGACAACGTTTTTTTGGGGGTGCAACCACTTTACTAACTACGAAAGTGGGTGTGGTGAAGGGGTTGCACCCCAAAACACGTCCATTGATCCCCATGATGGGAAATGGCACTTTTGAACATTCTACGCATGTTTTACCATCTAATGTCCATTTTCAGACCCAAATTGTGTGCATGTTCTAAATTTCAAGTTTCCAGGGGTGACACCCCATGTGATGAAGGCAAGATCAAACAGAATTTGAACATATAGTCATGTTTGATCTTGTCTTCACTTTAGAAAGTTCAACTTTGCAAGTTCCTATGTTCTGTTTTGATCCATGCCTGGTTTTAACAAATGCGGAATGTTATTAAACAATGTTCGAAAGAACCAAGATCTTGTCAGTTTTTCCAAGAAGTTTTGAAACGCACTTGTGAATGTGTTGCAAGTAAACTTTTTTAATTTTCTAAATGTGTGGCTTCCTTATTTAAAAACACAAAAGCATTATGTATGTCAAATGTAAATGATTTGGGGGCAATGGGTGTTATTTACTAGAGGCAATTCCAGTTTGCACTGCAAGTGTATTTCCCAGGGCACTTTTGCTGTGCACTTGTAGTGCATAGTGGATTTGACTTATGTAAATGACACCCACAGTGCTTTGTACGAAAACACGTAGCACACCATTTTTGGGAATACACACATGTCTGACATGGTGATGAAATGGAGTATTTTGGGTGTCAGTTATGCACTACAAACCTTCTCTAGACAAAAGATTAGGTATCACACACACAACATGAGAAGATTCTTTTTTGGGAAGAAGAGACTGTTACCTCCTTTTGCCCAGAAAGTGCATTCCCACTGTTGAAGCTAAAGGACAAAAATGTATATCTCAAATAAGCTAGAATATGGAAATGACAAGAAATCATAGGTTTGTTTCAATAATAGATTTATTTAAAAATGCCTCTCACACATCGTCAGGCAGAGCAATGGCCCCCCTACCCACAAAGTACTCCATATATTGCTCGCGGACCTCGCGGGCATTTAGAGGGGGCAAGCCTGGACGTGCCGCTCGAAGGGCTGTGAGGTCGAGATTGGAAGGGCCCTCCACATCTGGGCCAACGGGCACCACATAGTTGCTGTTGTGTCTTTTCAAAAAGTTGTGCAATATGCAACAGGCAAGAACTATGTGGTTCAGTTTGTATTCCGCCAAGTTAATAGCCGTCAAAAACAGGCGGAAGCGGCTGGCCAGGATCCCGAAGGTGTTCTCCACCACTCTGCGGGCTCTCGACAGCCTGTAATTGAAGACCCTCTGGTCTGGGGTGAGGGTCCTCATCGGGAAGGGCCTCATCAGATGGGGAGTCAACGCAAACGCTTCATCTGCGACAAAGACGAAGGGGAGTCCTTCAGCATTCTCCTCTGGAGGTGGCAAGCACAGACTGCCACTTTGGAGACGCCAGTAGAACTCCGTGTGCGCAATGGCACCACCATCCGAGATCCGGCCGTTCATCCCCACGTCCACATACAAAAAATCGTAGGTCGTCGACACCACCGCCAACATCACTACACTATTAAACCCCTTGTAATTATAATAGTAGGACCCCGAGTTGGGGGGTGGGACGATGCGGACGTGTTTCCCATCAATTGCACCTCCGCAGTTAGGAAAGTCCCAACGGCTGGCAAAGTGGGAGGCCACAGTCTGCCATTCCTGTGGCGTGGAAGGGAACTGTGGAGTGAAACAAGAAAAAAAAATAGTCACTTTGCACATAAACATTGCAAGCAGATTAGACACTAAACATCTTGGAACAAGATCAGACTTTTACATTTTAAGCTGGAAAGTATTTGCAACGAAAAGTAGAGGGTCCCCCTAGCAGATTACTCACCCCCCCATCAATCCCCCCACTTCTGATGGGCCATTGACAATAACTAGGGGTTTGGGGGGGGGGTGGACAGGTAACCCTCTGCACTTCATTGATTGCCAAATGGCTCAATAATGTGTGCTAGTTTGGCCAGACCCTCCTTACTTAACACTATTGGCAGCCCACAGGAAAGATAAAAGAACATTCCAAACCCCCCCCCCAAAAAAAAATGGGAAAAAAAGGGGCTCTACATGAAGTAGAACACAGAGCAAACATTTGTGCATATTTTAGGGGGTGTTTGGGGGAAAACAATACTATGCAGCAGACAAAATACATTGCTTAAGTGACTAGGCCATAGGTGTCTATTGGGGCAGAAGAGCATGCTGGGGAGGTAAGTGAAGGCAAAAATGCATGAAGGACAAAAGGGGCACAGCATATTAGAGCATATTGCAAGCATGGTAATTAGGGAAGGAGGTCAAAAATACAAGACATTAGCAAACAGAGCATACAATAGAAGGGAATAGTAAAGTAGAAATGTTACCTTAATATAGTCCTCCTGCAGGACCTGGATGATGGCAGAACAGGTCTCTGGAAGAATGATTCCCAGGGCCTGGGGAGAGATACCTGAGAAGAACTTCAAATCCTGAAGGCTTCTCCCTGTCGCCAAGTACCTCAACGTGGCAACAAGCCTCTGCTCCGGAGTGATGGCTTGTCTCATGCAGGTATCCTGCCGGCTGATAAAAGGGGTCAGCAAAGCCAAAAGACGGTGAAAAACGGGGTCCGTCATCCGGAGAAAGTTCCTGAAATCATCAGGATTATTCTCCCGGATCTCACGAAGCAAAGGCATGTGCGAGAACTGATCACGCTGAAGCAACCAATTCTTGGTCCACATACTCCTCGCCACTCTGTTCATGGACGGGTCTTGGCTCAAAGCTAAAAGCCCGACACCAATTCCGCGTACAGCACGAACTCGGCGACGAGTACGTACGGGAAACATCGCTCACAAACGGTCGGCTGGTCAGAACGGACAAACAGAAAGCACCGATAAACAGCAAGGCCTGAAAGAACGAAAAGAATACCAGAAACGAGCAGACAATAAGCAGTGAAAATCAAAGCGTCCTATAACAAGATATAGGCCGCAATGACCAACAAATGCGAACTGACTACACGCACTAATAAACAGATACGCACGACAAGCACAAACTGAAGAGCAGTAACGTTCTGAGTGACAAAACTGAGAAGCGCGAATCGTAAGTCCCCAAACTTCGACTAACTTGCGATAAACACGGGATCAGCAGAAGGAGCCCAACGGGTGCGGGACGTGGTGCTGAACTTCCCTTTTCTAGGCTCGTGGAAGACGACTTACGTCACGACGTTCTTGCAGACCGGAAATTCCGACAACGTTGTCCGACCGTGTGTACGCAACACCAACATCGGACAAAGTACGATGGACATGATCCGACGGAACTGGTCCGCGGATAATCCGACCGTGTGTATGGGGCATATGACAAGTCCATTCCAAGCAGGTGAAATTGGTAGTTGTTAATCTAATTGTCCATATTAAAAGGGACTTGTTGACCAAAGGGGAAGTGGCCAAACAAGAATTACTACCCACGACATATTATATCACTACAGTGATGTGCAGTGTTAGTTTTCTACCACACATAGCGTTTTGTTTTTAGGCCAAAAAGTTACATTTTGGTATCATCTGACCACAGCACCTTCTTCCACATGCATGTTAACTGTATCCACCACATGGCTTCTTGCAAACTGCAAACGGGACTTCTTGTGGCTTTTTTTCAACAATGACTTTCTTCTTGCCGCTCTTCCATAATGGCCAGATTTGTGGAGTGCACGACTAATAGTTGTCCTGTGGACAGATTATCCACCTGAGCTGTGGATCTCTGCAGCTCCTCCAGAGTTACCATGCTTCTCTGATTAATGCTCTCCTTGCCCGGCCTGTCCGTTTAGGTGGATGGCCATGTCTTGGTAGGTTTACAGTTGTGCCATACTCTTTCCATTTTCGGATGGATTGAACAGTGCTCTGTGAGATGTTCAAAGCTTGGGAATTTTTTTTATAACCTAACCCTGTTTTAAACTTCTCCACAACTCTATACCTGACCTGTCTGGTGTGCTCCTTGGCCTTCATGATGCAGTTTATTCACTAAGGTTTAACAAACCTCTGAGGGTTTCACAGAACAGCTGTATTTATACTAGATAATAGGGGTAACCAGTGCGCTCAACCAAAAACTATTAAGTCAAATAAGGAGAAAAATGGAAAAGGAAAGCAGCCAACATATAAGTGATCTCACACTTGTAAAGGTAAAATTGAATGAAGAGGGTATGTGGCGCTAACCCTTATGTAAATCAATAAATAATCTAAAAATAATCTAAAATGACCAGTTTGCAAAGCTCAGAGTATCCGAAAGATGAGTGACCTTTCACATAAATAGATATATAAAAACATAAAATAATGAACTAAATAAATAAAATTCCTTAATAGCAATACACATAAAATATTGAATAAATATAAGACGTGTGTAAAAAATGAAAAAATATTCAATAAAAGTGATGGTGCTAAAATAACCGTGCTGAAAATAAATATATGTGCTCGGGTAAAAATGATGATGGAGTTGGGTTAAAAATAGTGAACACGAAATCTTCTAGCAATAAAAGGTGCACAGTGCAACGTGCAAAATATGTGAATAAAGAACCAATAGAGAACCGATAAATTGGTTCTGAAAGTGCAAGGGAATTGCAAGGAAATTGCAAGGGAAATTAATGATTGAATGTGCAGAAATATCCAAAATAATGACAAAGTGACCATACAGATGAAAAGAGTGTGTCACTGTAGGTATGGTATAATCAGATGATACCAAAACAATAATATCGCTGAAAAAAATTATTAAAAAATAAAAGTAAAATTTGGTGCACTACAAGTCCCAGCTTGTAAAGAAAAAAATGGCGGAAAATAAACGATAAAGTCCACAATCTGGAACAATGAAGAGCATACTGCTCTGGAATAAGTGAAGGTGAGTAGAAATATTCAGGAATCTTTGTGTTGATCACAGTGATGATCCGTGCAGGCAGTGCTCTGTGCTGACTTCTGGGGTGCACCCTACTAGTTCCCCCAGCCTCTCACCTCTATTTGCGGCCCCTGCAGGCCTAGTGGAGCAGATAGATGAACTTCCGGTCGCGGCCGCAAACCGGAAGTAGAGCGATAGGCACCTGACTTCCTTCCTCCCTCACTAGTATCGTCACTAGCACACGTGACTTTGTGTATTTATACTGAGATTAATTTACACACAGGGGGACTCTATTTACTAATTATTATGACTTCTGAAGGCAATTGGTTCCACTAGATTTTAGTTAGTGGTATCAGCGTAAAGGAGGCTGAATACAAATGCACACCACACTTTTCAGATATCTGTTTGTAAAAAACTTTGAAAACCAACCCTTTGGGTTGGTCTATTACATAAAATCCCAATAAAATACATTTACATTTTAGGTTGTAACATGACAACATGTGGAACATTTTAAGGGGTATGAATACTTTTTCAAGGCACTGCATGTGCCAGGAACTTAGTGCAAAGTTGTTCACATATCATCAAAAAAGACACAAAGGCATTATTTGCATCTGGAGAAAAAGAGATTTAACCTCTACAAATTGTAAGGGCAGAGCTGTGAAAATGTGCTCCTGTCTTCCATGGAAGCTGTTTCAAGCCAACTCAGTAGATTGCTTCAAAAAAGGGTTAGATGTGTGTAGGCAGGAACAGTCTGTATCCCCAACTGTAGGTGGTGCTTGACCTAAACGGCAATGCAGAAGGGGAAGGAAGTTGTTAGGAACTTGGTTCCGCTATGGCTTCCTGCTGTTACAGGGAGACAACTGTCCAATTAGACGCTGCCACCCCACGTGAACATGGTGGCCAGCTTGGGTCAGGCAGAGTCTATTTAAGACTCTGGCTCCCGGGTTTGGTGCGCTTTATGTGAGGGGTTAGTGTAGGGACAGGTTCCCTGTCTGGAAGGGACAGTGCTTAGCAGCAGGGAAAGGTTCTTGAGGAGTAGGGAAAGTGCCAACTCCTCACAGGAAGCCTCCTGTTTGAGTGTGGCCTGGACAGACCGCATTCGCCATCTTTGCTGCAGAAGTTTTTGCCATCAGTCCAGGATCTTGCTCCTCTGCTACTGTTAGTAAGCGCCTCTGGTCTGCTATGGATTCCCGCCAGGCCTGTTTGCACATTTTTGGAACTTACAATATACTGTTTTCTTTTACCTCGCCCTCTGAGTGTATTCCTTGCCGCAGGTGCACCATGTTGCACCATACCCACATTTGTCTCTTACTTTACAAAATATATTTTGCTAATAATATTCATAAAAAATACCCCCAAAAATGTTGATCTAGTGAGTATCAGATTGCATGTGTGGATCAGAAATAAATAGTTTTCTGGTAAGAGCACAATACACAGTTTTACTGACACCTTTACAAAATTTGCAGAAAAGAGACACCAGACACCAACTGTAGTTTTTTTATATTTTGTATTACAAAATATTTTAATGGTTCAACAGTTTTGAAAAGAAATTATGTATCTCAGTTTTGAGAAATGAGATGAGATGCACTACATTGACTCTGTAGAATATTAAGCATTGAGTTATTTTGTATCATTAATGTAACAACGTAACATCTTCCAAATGTCACATTGTATAGCCAGACAGTAAATTCATCAATTCTGAAAGCAATATTTATTATTATTATTATTATTATTATTATTTCATACTTATGCATGCACTGGCATTTGAGTTTTGCACTATCAATGGGAGATGGTAAAAATGTCTGCCAATGTAAAATTTTAACCACTTTATACCTGTATACTTCCTAAGAAACCAGAGCAATTTTTACATTTCTGCTATTTTCCTATTGATTTGGCAATAACTTTGTCATTAGTTAAGATTGTTAAATTATTATATATTTTTTAGGACAAATTAGACTTTCTTTTGGTGATATTGTCTTGCAAAACATTATTTTAATATGTAACCACAGACAAAACGTATCAATACTAAAAAAGAAAAACACTATTTTCTAACCAGTTTTAGTTTAAAAATAGTGTTACTGGAGATAAAAAGTATAAATTTTATTTTATAAGTTGTGCCATTTAAAACTACACTCAAATTATGATTCTTGTACAGCGCATTGAAAAGTTATTTACAAATTAAATAAAAGCTTTTTTCATTTTTTTTTTTTTTATGTGACATATAACACATAATGAACAAATGAATTTAAAAAAGTTTCAATATTGGTTAGTAAGATAGAAAAAAAAACATCAAGAAAATAATAGTTAAGTAGAGAAGGGGAAGAGGGAGTTAAAGAGGAAGCGTAAATAAGGGTCTGGTTAAAATAGTTGCTTCCCCTTCATCATACCCATACTGTTTGTAAAAGAGTTCACTGTAAATACTTTTTTTAGCAGCTTTGGTGCAGTCACGTGATCTATAAGCTTCAGCTCTGTGTCAGCGATTGGCTGTTGCAAAGGATTAGGGGGGGGGGGGGGGAGTGCAATGAAATCTACTGGGTGACATTCCATTGTAGAGCAATGGGTATGAAGAGGGGGAAGCAAAATTTTTAAAATAAATTATATTAGCCTCTACTTCCACTTTAATTAGGGCTGATTAGGATAAACTAAGGGTAAGTAAGGGATTACATACAGCATGAAGATATTTTTTTTTTTTTACTTGTCAGGTTGCTTCAACTGAAATCATACATAAACTGGGGCTCATCTGTTTTGTCTACAAACAAGTGAAGCAGAGTAGATACAAAAATAAACATTTTACTTTGCATCCTTCTATTTAGCATCTGAACAATGCTTATCAGATGGTCCATTTTCATCTGCTTTATATATATATATATATATATATATATATATATATATATATATATATATATATATATATATATATATATATATATATATATATATACAGCATCTTCCAACTGCCATTTTGACTATAGAGAATTGTTGGCAAGTGTGAGGCTTGTAAACGTTGATCAAGAGCTTTTAGGCGTGTGTAGTATGTCCAGTGTCTACAGCTGGTTAAACATGAATAAGGCAGGTGTTTGAGAAGTATGCTTCTGTGGATCCAGTTATTTTTTGTTAGATGAGATTTATGTAAACTGTGCTTATTTTATATTATTTTGGTTAAATAAATCAATTAGCTGCGAGGTATTGCACAAAGTTGGTAAGGTTTCGGTCCATGGGTTCCTGCCTCTGCTGGTTCAAGGTCTATCTCAGCCCCTGGGGGAGCCTGGAAGGTAAAGTTCTGAATTAGGGATGTAAAGAAGAGGAAAAGCTCCATTTTGGCCAAGGTTTCACCAGCACAACTTCTTTTTCCTAGAGAAAGACAAGACAAGAGTTTTTTTAGAGTACAATCGGCTTTAACTGCATCGCTTAGTTCTTGTATGGGTACCTGTTGACCTGTATGTGGCCAAGTAGGCATACATGAAAACAAAATCAACTAAAAGTAAGGCCCCTTACACATGGGACGGCTCCATTGGAGTCCGCCTGCTCAGAGGGGAATCTGTCCGCTGATGTCCGCTAAACAGGCAGACACAGACATGGCCTGCTGTTTTCTATGGGCCTGTCTACTGCCTATCTACCGCCTGTCCATTTGCACCCGACTGCCATCTGATCCACCAGACAGATGGGGAATGGACCCACATGCCTCTGTTTTTAGCAGAACGGATGTCGGCAGGTGTCAATAAATGATAATAATTATTAATAAATTCATAATTAAATTATTTAATAATTAATTAAATGACAATAGTCCTATTGCAACAAGCTTTCACATTGACTACAGGGTTAGACAACAACAGGTTGTAGTCAACAGACAACAACAGGTTGTAGTCGTGATTCAACAACAGGTTGTAGTCAACAGACAACAACAGGTTGTAGTCGTGATTCATTGACATTTGTTTTCTCTCATTCCAATACTGACTATACACATAGAGTAGTATTTATAGGAAAAAAAAAAAGAATAAATTACCAGTAAAAGTGCATGCATACTCATTCTATGCAAAGGGGGCAAAAATAAATATTCCTAGGCTATTTTATGTACTAGTGGAATGTTTTTCATTTATTTAAAATTAAAAATACCTAAATACCACTAGATGTGCTAAATAACATTTCATATGATACTTAGTGCTATCTAGTGGCTAAATGCAGTATTTCTGTTTTAAATCAATGAAAAACCGTTGAACAGCACAGGATATAGCCTAATAACATTCACATTTTGCTCCGTTTGCACAGAACAAATATATACATTAACCTTTACTGGGTGAATTTCAATGATACACCCCATAGCGATAAACAAACAATTTATTATAGATGCTATTGTTTAAAACAGGGGGGATGATTTACTAAAACTGGAGTGCAAAATCCGGTGCAGCTCTGCATAGACATCGGCTTCCAGTTTTTTTGTCAAAGCTTAACTTAATGAGCTAAAGTTAGAAGTTGACTACCATGCACTCTCCAGGTTTAATAAATCAACCCCAGTGTCCCGAAAAAAGATTGTTGGACACAACAATTAAAAGCATGATTTAGTCTATTCTCAAAGTTTATTCGTTCAGGCATATTGTCCCTTTTCCATAGAAATGGTCAATCCTATATGAAAGAGCTCCATTATTGTAGTACAATTCAGGAAGATGTGATATTTTCATAAAAATGACAGTTATTTCAAACATGGTTTCATTATGTAATTATGAGAACACAAGAGTGCAAAGAAAAGAAGGAACACCAAACCAGCTCAAGGTAACTGTTTTTCAAACTGTTAGGTAATAAAAAATTACTGTACAGTACATACTGTCCAGTCTTTGAAATTCTCATCATCATGATTTTTTTAGATTTACCTATAGAGAATGGAATGAAGGCCTCATTCTTTTTAAAATTTCCTTCTGCATCAAGAAAATGCTCTGGATAAAAGTCAAACGGTTTTTTGAAATAAGCTTCATCTTTCAGTACAGAGTACAGCAACGGGAACACAGCAGTGCCCTGCAAGGATAAATGTGAATTAAAAACCGAACATATATTTTATTTATAATATACATTTCCAGCTGACAATGATTAAGCATCTGTTTAAGATTAAGGAAATCCTAAAAACATGGTCTGGGGATTGGAGTTCAGGTCTGTGGCAATCTGTTGAAGTCCAGTTAAAGACTTCTTATTTGTTACTGTAAGGTAAGACAGTGTTATGCACGGCTCTAATCAACAGCACTGCTAAGGGAACCAAAGTGGAGTTGATTAGAGCAGTGTTTGGTGGAATGGATAGTGCAATGCTGAGGGAAGGATTGGCATTTTTTAGATAACATGATTCAAGCCCAATCCGGGCAAATTCTTTTCTTCTCATGCACTGGGGCTGTGCCCGCACTGCATGGGTTAACTGCTCATCATGTCTAGGGGTGAACACAGAGCCTATACACACCCGAGCCTTCAATCCTCCGGAAAGCAACGCTCCCCCACTTCTAGCGGTGGACTATTCCTGATGTCTTCACATACAGAGCTGATCTATGGGCATGATGACATCAGGAACAGTCACCACACTAGAACGCTAGACCGTGGGGGGAGGGGGGCAGAAGCCGAAGGGATCGGTCTGGCGCTGGGAGTTATGGAGGATTAGGTGAGTATATCTTGGTTCCACACTGCATTGGAAAAAAATTGTGCCCAGAGTTTAGCTTTAAGCCTTTACTCATAACTATAGTATCATTTTTACATATCTTTAATGCTAATGCAATTGGCATTCAAAAAATATCAGACACTAATTGTGCATGTCCAGTCAAAAATGTGTTTTGAGTTTTGGATAGGGAGTGGATGGATCAGAACCCCTGCCAAGTTTTACTTGTGATCCAGGACTTTGCTTCCTGTCCTGGTGACAACAGTTTACAGAAAGAGGGGCAAAATCTCCAACAGCAACACAGACAGAAATAGAAATACTATATAAATATATATATATATATATATATATATATATATATATATATATATATATATATATATATTTTTTTTTTAGAAGAGTAAGGGAAGGATAGAACATCTATTTGTTGTTTATTCTTGTGTGTGTTCCTATCTTAGATTTCCCCTCACTATCTGGCTGGTAAAAACATTATCACCAAAGCATAAAGTAAAGGGAATTTGAGTAACAGCTCCTATTGGAGCTATAATACAAGGAGCTCTACAGGTACTTTGGAGCAGTGATTCATGTATAGATAGTTTAACTAACAGCTATTGAATGTTGCAATATAAAATAAAATGTAGTCACCTTGGGAATGAAATATCCTCTAAATGTGACATCTTGAATAGTTTCATGTGGAGCTCCATCTGGTACAATATCACCAAACCTCTGGATCTCATGAATTACGGCATCAGTATACGGCATTATCTTCCTATGCTCTGCTTGTGGTGGAGTCGTGCCGATAATGCTATCAATTTCATTTTGAACTTTCTCTGCCAAGAAGAGATACTTTTTAAATTATATTGTAATGATAATTACTTGCTGTTGAATATGTTTTCCCTTTATGAAAATTTCAACTCGTCTCCAGGCAAAAATTAACCTCTTTCCCGTAGCTCTCTCACACATCCAGCACATTTTTTTTCATACTTTCCAAAGCATATTAAGTCCACTCTCCAGATTCCTTGCTGCACCGTTTCAAATTGTGGGAGATAGGTAATCCAGTCACCAATCATCCCCTTGCTCTGATGTCAACTCTGAGATTCCTATTCTGAATCCTAAGTGGACACCACCACTAGACAGACTATTTAATTAGTCATTCTGGGTCAGTAACTCAAAATACTGAAGCCACGGAGCTAGCATTTTAGCCACTAAAACAGTATTTTTAGAAGGCAACATCAGTAACAGCAATCTGTGCATTTCTTTAAGGCAACCCTGTCAACATTTAAAGAACAGAAATGAACCGTCTTAGAGAAAACACCATAAAATGTCTGTCATTAGATTTGTTAGCCAGGAAAGCATATTTTTGTGCATCTGTGAAACTATTTGTACTAAAAAGATAAAAGGTGATGGGGTTTATTCTTGAATTCAGGGAATAGGAGAAACTTGTATATTTTGTTTACAGGAGGCACTGTTCTTCTTTGGGCATCCACATCACTGCCTGCATAATGTGGAAACTTCCTTTTGGCTATCCTGAGGAGAAGTCTTCTCAGAGTTCAGAAGAGGAGTCAGCAGTGATGTCACCACGAGGAGACCTTTGAGGAGCGAGATGCAACTCTTGCATTACAAGGAAGAAAAAATAAATAAACATCACAGCTGAATGGGTGACAGGGGGTGGGAGGGGAGTTAGTTTTTGCCTAGTGATGGGCTTTAATTATGTATAGTATTTAGGAACAAATTAAATTATTTAAAAACTTGATTTCTTACTTTGTATTTCTGGGTATTTCATCATTAGCAGTATTGCCCATCTCAAAGTGGTGGTGGTTGTCTCCATTCCGGCAACAAAAAGATCATTCACTAGAGCAATTAAGTTATCATTATGAAAATACTGAGAGGATTCTGATTTTCCCTAGGTAAAAGCAAAATGAATAATGAAATCATTAATATTTTATGGGCATAATTAATTCCTTTTTAACTGAGGGTTCATGAAGGCATGTGTTTATG